>PVIC010001983.1:0-24226 GCA_004025085.1 Thryonomys swinderianus | reverse complement strand
TATAATACACAGAAATCTGTATTTACTCTTAGATAATCATTAGGTTTTGTAAAATGTCCCTAGCCTTTTAACAAAGCACAAAGGAAGAATCTGTGATATTTTGTGGGTTGCAAGAAGGGTTAGGAAAGGCTAAGGCATAGAAATTCACATTATATTCTGTAAAGTTGGAATAAGATATCATGTAATTAATCTAGAATTTCCTTGAAAGTACTTTTATAGCTCTTGCTACATTTAGCTTTTAAAATTGCTTAAATAATGTATGGAAAAGCATATAAATGTGTCATTTCCAGACCCCTTATGGCTACACAGATACTGTCACACAAAATAATCAGAGAAACGGCTACCACTTTTGAGTTTTTATTGTTATTGCTTGTCCGAGAACAGTCACAGTTTTGAAATTATTCCAGATTCAGTAGGGGAAGTCACACGTTTTATGCAAACAGCATATTCTGGGATGGTGGTTGGAGATAAAGTATGATTTTTTTCAAATCAAAAATAGTTTACTGTCTGGATGCAGTGAATGCAAGGGTGTTAGGTTTACTTGTTTATTATTTTTTTAACAAGAGGCAATGAAAATTGTCAATGGCCTTTCTTTTCTTTTTTTTTTCTAGTTGAGACTGCATGTTTTCTGAATTGAAGTGGTCCACAAAATTGCCACTTTCTCCCATTCATTCTCAGAGCCCAGCTATGACATTTGATTAGTTAGCACAAAAGCAATTTTTAGAAGGCAAAGGGCCTGGGAAACTATAGCTGTTGGGAACAGAAACATCAAATCTGTGACCTACTGGGTTAATTGTCCAGAGAAATGGCATCTGGACCTCAGTCCACCATTGACCTGCTGTACTATAGGGAACAAATCATTTAGCTTGTTTTGGTCCCAGTTTCCTCATTTGTTAAACAAACAGCTTACATAAGATTATCTTAAGAGTATCCCACTTTATTTTTTCATGTTAATGAAAAAAAATTATTCTTCAAAATTGATTTTTATTGGCATATTTTATATACACATCATGATCACACTCAACCTTGAGAATTTGTACCAGTATATGACATGACTTAATTCTTTTTTTCCCATTCTCTGCCTATCCTATATCCCCCACCCTTATATACATAAGCTTTGTTTCCTTTTTTTTTACCATCACAATTTTTCTTTCACCTTGTTTTTAACCCCTACACCCTCTTTCCTTTTGAATACTTTCTGTTTCACAATATCTGTCATACATTCTAGAACTCATTTTTAAATCTTCAGTTTCTCATACTAGAGAAAAGATATGGTATTTACACATTGGTGACCTATTTATTTCACTTATGAATATGTCATCAAGGTACGTCCATTTGAGTATGAAAGACTCAAATTTATCATTCTTTATGGCTAAATAGTGTTCAACTTTATAGAAAAACTACATTTTCTTTATCCAGTCTCCATTGGATGGGCATTTGGGTTCTTTCCAAGATTTAGCTTTGATAAACGAGAGTATCTCATTTTAACTATTTAATGAATATTTACAATATGTTAAGTATTCTGACACATAGGAGTCAACACAATACTGAAGACATTCGGGGCAAATATTCTCAAAAGACTTTTTTCCCTCTGTAAGACAAGTTGTTACAAATAACTCTATTTTAGTGGGTTTTGAGAATAATGTTGTAAGAGTATGTGACACATCAGATCTGTTTAAGGTACATATAACTGTGACTGGTGAAGTCTGCAGCCTGTACTCTCATGGAGTCTTGATGGAACCCAGTTGAAACACTACATGCTATGGAAAGACAAGGGCTTTGAGTCTGCAGGCAGCACATGTAATCCCCTTCCTGGAAGTTACCTGCATGCAACCTGCAGACTGTGAGCCTCTGAGCCTGAGTTTTCTCGTTCATGCTTAGGGGTCTCGTTATTTTGTACTCTGTGGAACTGGTGAACATTCATGTCCAAACTTGATTATCTTACTTTTTCAAAATTTCCCACATTTCCCTAGTATAAGAACTCTTGGAAAATGTAAAAATTCTACAGAAATTTTTCTAGCATGAGTCTTATTTTAGTTTTTCTTAAATGATTATAAAAACACACAATGACAGATATTATTATAAGTATATATTTGCAGTTATTTTATGCATTCAAACCCAGATAGTCTCAGGCATAGTACACATACCTGTAATTCCAGAACTCTGGACAGCTGAGGCAGGAGGATCATGAGTTTGAACCTGGTCTGGGCAACTAAGAGTCTCAGAGAGATCCTGTCTCAAAACAAAAAATATAAATGGAAGTGGGGGATGTAGTACAGTGTGTAGGCCTTGGGTTTAGTCCCAAGTACTTCTAAAAGGAAGCAAACAAAAAAATCCAAGTCGTGTCCACATGCTTTGGAATATGGTATAATAGTAGTAGTATATCTCTGGAGAGATTGAAACAATGTTCATGTCACTGGTGTCCTACAAGACTGTTGTATGTGCAAGTAAAAAAATTGTAGGCCAGATGTCAGGCTGGAAACTCTTGAGCAGGAGCTGATTTCTTCCTCAGAAAACCCTAGTTTTGCTCTTAAGTATTTTACTCTGATTATGAGAGGGTCACTACATATGTTACTTTTGAGTAAATAGAAGTTTTCTATTTTGAGTAAATAGAATTTTTGAGACAAGGTCTCGCTTTGTAGTTCAGGCTGGTCCTGAGCTCACTATGTAGCCCAGGCAAGCCTTGAACTCAGCAATTCTCCTGTCTCTGCCTCCTGAGTGCTGGGATTGCAGGTGTGAGCCACCACACCTGGCTACAAGTATACATTTTTAAATTATATGTGTTTTTGTTTACAAAAATCATTTGACATGCAAAAAGAATGAAAGATCTCTCTGTTTATCCAAGACCAATAAAGCATTGATTGGTCTTCATGGAAATCAATGGAGATTTCATGAGTTTCAGGTCAATAACCCTTCCATATAGGAGCAAAAAAACATTAGGGAATTAATTCCTTTTTCAAGGGAAAAAAAAATCTAATCTTGCAACTCTGCATATCTTGTTAGGTGGATCCTGTTGTGCCCTTACATATTTCCTAAAAACCTCAGCTACCTAGACATGACAGTTGCAACTGGCCAACAAAGGTAGGACAAAAAGTATTATGAATTATTACTAAAGCATATCGATGTTTTGTGTGGCTGGGTAAGATTTAAAGGAAGCAGAAAAGTGAAATATTTGATTGGAGAAGTCTGCCCTTAACACAAGTAGAGGAAATGTTTGTAGAATTTTCCAGGAAAGACACACACACTTTTCATAAAAAAATAACTATTCTGTTATAAAGGCATTATCACATCTTTAATTATAGGAACTGTAAAATCTTTTTTTTTTTTTTTTTGAGACAGGGTCTTGCTTTGTAGTCCAGGCTGGCCCTGAGCTCACTATGTAGCCCAGGCAAGCCTCGAACTCAGCAATCCTCCTGCCTTTGCTTCCTGAGTGCTGGGATTATAGGCGTGAGCCACCACGCCCGGCAAGGAACTGTAAAATCATTTGAATAAATGTTAAAGGCCTGGTATCTTTACCCATTACTGTCTTTTTGAATTTATAGGACATTTAGTAGGGGAATTTTGACTTGTTTTATATAATATCAAGAAGGTGGCTCAAAGCAAATAATTGTAACTAAATGGCCAAAGAGTTCTGCTGGACAAAGAAGATACTTCTTGATCATGGAGTAGACATAGAACACTACAATTGGGGTCAAGACAAGGAATACTAAGCATTTGGTATACTTGATGATTATGTGTCCTTGTGGAATGAGAAATTTCTCTGTGTACAGATGGAAGGCCAGGCCACACATAGTTTCAAACTGCCATGCAACTCTCCAGATTGGGTGAGTTAATATTTTTACATAAAAAATTAGGAATTTATTGGACAGGCCCTGCATTAGGATCTATGCTGCTGTAACAAACAAGAACAAGTTCAATGACTTAATCTGACTCTTAAATTTATTATCTCACAGTTCTGTTTGCCAGAAGTCCAGGGTGCATTTCATCTGTTTCACGTGCGCACTTTTCTGAGGCTGTAGGAGATAATCAGCTTTCTCATTCAGATTTTGGCCGAATTTAGGTCCTTGTGGCTATTAGCTGAGGGCTGTTCTCACCTGTCGGAGGACATCTGTATTCCTCATAGGCAAAACATCTATAACCTTAACACAGTTCTAAACAGCCACCTCTGCTGTCTCCTAGTCATCCCTATTCTGTGCTCTTTTCCTTTCAATTAACTCTTCACATTGCTGTAATATTAACTTTCTGGAAACAAATCTACTACTACCCTTTCTCTTCTCACACACTTAAGGCCATTAGTAGAGCTGTTATTGCTGCTATTTGGGCCGCTCTGTTATAGCATAGCATCCTCTGTGGCTACCGTGTCTTTACTTATGTTGCCCTCTTTGAGTAGAGTGCCCTTGCTTATTTTCTCTTGTCCAAATTGTATCCATTTTCAGAGTAGAACTGGATTGAAGTCCTGTTCCCCTTATGTAACTAGTCTTCATTTATTTTACATCGTGTTGTAGTCAGGGTTTTCAAGGGAATTGATTTAACACAGGACACATAAATTTATAGGATTATTTTATAAAGTTCACCTAAAAAGTCAAGTGCAGAAGAGTGGCACTAGAGAAGATCTGTCTGGGCACTAGAGACTCAAAGAATGTAACCAAGGTTTGGGATCTTAAGGCAACTGAAAGCTTAGAACCCATGGGGAGGTCTCATTAAGTTGGTATCAGAAAGCTGAGAAATCCAGAGCAGAAGATGGAAGGGTCTGTTTTTGAAAGCCAAGGCCTGGTGTTAGAAGCCAGGGTATCTTTGCCAGCAGAATGAAGGGTCTGTGCCAGAAGGCTAAGGCGTCTGCACAGGGGCCAGAAAGTGATAGTCAAGACCAAGGAAAAGATCAGAGTTCCCAACAGAGAATAGCAGCCATCGCTGTGATGGCAACAGGGAGAACCAGAGCATCTCGGATGACAAGAACAGCCAAATTCATATCAGGAAAACCGGCTGCAACAAAACTGCTCCTGAGAGATCAGCAGCTTGCAATCTTTCTTTCCAATTGTCCTTTATTCCATTCCAGCAACAACCCTCAGGCGGGTCTCCCATGCCCAGCACCATGAGGGGTCTGTCCAACTAGGTGTTCCCATTCAAACTGATCATTAGTTAATCCACAATACCTTCTAATCATTTATAGTCAAACCTTATCTTCTTTACTAAGTTGAGATCCTTTAAGACCAAAATCTCCATATGATTCATCTTTGCATTCATCAGTGGTGTATAAAATTGTAGATAAATATTTGTTTGATAAATAATATTTAACATATAATGAATGAATATAGTCTTCATCTCATAGGTTTTGGAATATTTCAATAATAATAAATAGTAATGCAAATGAATAAAACAGTATATTTATAAATCAGATAGTTATGGCATGTTATCAACCTATATTTGCATTTCTTCCAACACAAATAATATCATAATGTTAGATTTGGATGAAAACCAAGCTTTATATTAAAGAAGCCACTGAGTGCTGAAGGTTTAAAGAGACTTCCCTACAATCTGAGTGTTTGTAGATATAGTTGGAGTAAACAAAACAGGCACCAGAAAGTTACAAAATAACTAGGAACACATGCTAAGGTGCAATGTAGCAGTGCATGATTATTTAAGGAAGGAAATATTTACAGAACTACCATGAAGCCATTATAGACTCAGAAACAGACTTTTACTTTAGGCAGGTCTTAGTTTGAACTCTCTCTTTGGCTATATGACCTTGGGCAAATCACTTAACTTCTCTGTGACTTAATTTTAAGACCTATTAATTAAGATAATTTGAAAATAGTCTACTTTAAAAGGTGGTTGTAGAGTTATGATTGCATATATTCTTATGTACTTAATATGTCATCTGTGTATTGATTTTATCTATAAACCACAGTGTTTGATACATAATAAAGTGATATAACAACATAAACATTGTATCACTATTTGTGCATACTGAAGATTAAGGAAAGCCTCTTAGTGAAGATATTACTTAGGCTGAACTATGAGGAATAAGGGAGACAATTACGGATGAGAAAGAGGGTATTAGAAAAGTGGAAATTCAACTCTTAGCACTCTTTTTTCTCTCTCATATACCTTCCCAAATTAGAGTGCTTTTAGTTCAGGAAGGTTAAGGAAATGTAAGAGAATGCATGAAATTATTCTTCTAATATGACTGGTAATGTATTTAAAGATCACTTTAGCTGTGGTCCAGCACTTTTAATGAGAGAAATAGCCATCAGAAAATGGATCTCAATAGAATTAGTACATCTTTTTTTAGAAGAAATCCATAGTGTTTAAAGTGCACTCAGATGTTTTAGATTGACCTGCTCTGAAATAAAGTGCTGAAGTTGAGTCATGATGTCATAGGCCAAATGACCGATCTACCCTGTCATTTCGTTATGCCTCTACCCAAGTCTTCAGCGAGTCCTGTTTTATTGCAGGGCAAAAGCCCATGAGGAAGCATGAACTTTGCCCATGGAACTTGGAGTTCTCTGGGCAAAAGCAGCCAACTTCTTCTCTTTAAGGGTGGTTCTTTCAGTGGAGAGGCATCTAATTGTCTCTTCCTCAGGGGACAAAGGATAGTGTTCCATTCTTTAGACACAAGATGAGGCTTCTGTGAGATGGCATGACCTATAGGCTCAGAAAATTATTTCCTACAGGGTAACAGAGCATGTGCTTTGGATCAGCAATGGATAAATAAAATTTCATCATGCCTCCACTGCACTGTCAGTGGCTGAGGCAGATAGTATGGACTGAGGTGCTTTAAAGGAACATCTGGGTATCAACTTTCTGTACAAGATGACTGAGCACACAGATTTGATCAGGGTGGAGAGGTTTACAGAAACTCAAAACTTCTGATGCTAGAACTAAAAGTGCTGGGCAGTGTTGGCGGCCCTAATCCACTAGCTTTGAGGTCTTGGACAAGTCATCCAACCTTTTGTGCCTCACTTTCACTCTCTATAAAATTAGAATTGTAACGTTTCCCACTTCTTAGGCTTGCTGTTCAGTACAGTTTAAAAAAACCCAGAATATGAAAAGCACTAATTGCAGGGATGGAGGGGAGAGTAGTTAGGGGAAAGATAGGATGATGGCCTCCGTGAGCTTTGTTAGAAGTTAATGGAAAGGACTGGGGATGCAACTCAGCGCTGCCCCTGACTGCCTCAGAAACACAGGTCCTGAATTTGATCCCAAGCGCTGGAAAGAGGAAGAAGAGGGAGGAGGAAGAGGAGGAAGGTCCACAGTCCAAAGTAAGCTTCCTGTTTTAAGAGACTCAGCTTAACTGCATCTGCAAACAAACATTTTCCAGATAATATAAAATAAATATACAAGCTTCTGTGTTTTACATCCAGTAAGTTTCAGGATCATCACTCAGAGTACTACAGTGTGATATTAGCATAACTTTCCGATCTTTACTCTTTCTCATTTGTGTAACAGGTCTAAATATCTATCTCACAGTCTTGTCTAATCAAATAATAGTTGTGGCACACAGTAGATACTCATAGTAGGCTGAACTTTTTTACTTATTCTTTTCTGTGCCTCCAGTGCAGCCTACACATGTTCATATATTCTGTATTAAATAGTTGAATAGGAGTGAAACTGAGATTTCCATGCATTAGCCCTGAAAGTTAGTTTCTCTCTAATAGTGGAGTGGCTGTGCATGTGGCTTGTGTAGGCCACAGCAATGGGCACTGATTTTGAAAACAATTTTTTCAAACCAATGGTTACTTCGACCAGTGCTGAGGAATTCTCATTCCACTCCAAGTAACCCCATATTTCTTCCTTTGGAAGGCTTTCTTGCATTTTCTTGGAAGACTACTTACAGAAGGAAGGAAGCCAAATGTTTTACCTCTCAATGAATTTTCAGTGACCTGGAGTTTAAAAGGTGTCACAAAGAAAGAGTGAACAGAGTGCATGACTAGCTGTGAAAGTCTACATGGCAGTGTCTACTGAGTCAGTTAATTTTCCTTTCAGTTTTTGCTTTGTGAGATTATAATTTTTTTTTCATTATTCAGTAAACTTTATTGGTACATTATATACACAGCTCACAATCACACACAACAATTGGGGAATTTGTACCAATATGTGATACAGGTCAATTTTCATTTTTACCCACATCCCTGCCCACACACCCCCTCTCCACCCCTTATATATACTCTTTTATTTTTTTCCGAATCATATTTATTCCTTCCCCTCATTATGTTCCAACATCAAATTCCTTTTGGATATTTCCCATTCTACAAGAACGATCAAACATTCTAGAGCTCCTTTATCTCTACAGGTGCTTATATCAAAGAAAAGATCTGGTATTTGCATATCTGTGATCTATTTTTTTCACTTATTAGTGTGTCCTCCAGGTGTCTTATAATAAATATTTTTATGTCTTCAAAACATCTAGTCTCTGTCCTCTCTGATGGTGTTGAATTCATTTCATAGGCCTACCATTTAAAGTACTTTACACTGAAAATCTTAACACCACAGCAATTTACTGTGTCAGTTCTGGATACTAGAGGTCAGAAAGCCTAGGTGTTAGCAGGATTATGTTTCCCCTGCAACCTGAAGGTAGAATCTTTCTTCTCTTTCTACCTTCCGAATGGTAATTCATATTCTACATCTTGCCTCCAGTTCATTCTAATAGCCACTATCAATATTGGATTCTTTTTTGCTGTCATGGGTTGTACAGAAGCAGCCTGGAGAATGCAAGCCAGACACTTTGTATACATACTGCAGGGGAGTCATTAACGCTGCCATCCTAGCCTTTCCATATTAGTTTCCTATTGAAAATTATATAGTGACTGAAATAGCACTCATTTATTGTCTCAGTTTATGTGAGCCTGGAGTACCAACAGGGTCTACTCAGTGTCTCACAGACCTAAAACTGAATATGTGGCTGGGCTGCATTTCTGCATCTCTTCCTGGATGTTGAGGTTCTCTGTGAAATTCATGTGAATATCATCAGCATTTAGCTCCCAGAGGCTGTTGACTGTTCACAATCATGTGGCCTGTCCACCGTACGCCACTGTGCAAGTGCTAGTGCAGCGGGAATGATGTTCCCATCACCCCTGCCATGTAGCACAGTTTAGTTCCATCATTTCACAGGTCTTGCATTTAATGAAGAAAGAATTACACAGTGCTTGTACACAATGAGGTAAATATCTTGGAGCAACTTAGAATTCAGGTCTCTGTTCCCCAATTCCATCCCTAATACAAATGGTGTTAGGTGCAGGAAGTATAACTTACACCGTCAGTGACTTTCTAAAAAAAAAAAAACTTACATTTTTCATTCTTCATAGAGATGAGATGAAGAGTGTGTGTGTGTGTGTGTGTGTGTGTGTGTGTGTGTGTGTGTGTGTGTCAGGGGTATGGTGTTCTTCTAGAGCATTATAAGATTAAAAGACCTGGAAGATTACAGAATTTCTGGATTAGAAAAAAGACCTCAAGCTTCAAGGTCACCCCTGTTTGAAAGTATTACCTGCATGGATGTGATTAAATTGGGCAGAAACCACCTTGCAAAATGGTTATTACAGTTAGTTACAGTTCATTACAACTGTTTTGTGAGTAACTCTATTAATGCTTCTGAATCACCATTGGTTGTGGGGTCAGTCCTTCTAAATATCAGCCTACTGTAGAAACAAATATTTTGGTAAAAATCTATTTGGACTTTATAAGTACTTAAGCTCAATTTAAATTTATTAGCCTGAAATCAAAGAGGATTCTTAATTCGAAATCTCTTTAAAATGAGTATTAGTTAAAACAGGTTTATTTCTCATTAAAACAGCAATTTCATGAAAACTAACCCTAAATTACCTTTTTTTAAAATTTAGCTAGAGTCTGCCTAGGAGAATGAGAGGTAAATAAGCACACTGCATTATTGAGCAATTTTTATCTTTTGTTTATATTAAGTAGGAACAGCAAGACTATCATTATTGCAAAGAATTCACATTATTCTATTGCTAACTTCAAGCATGGAAACAGAAAACAATGTAAGCATTTTAGTTGTGATGTTCAAAGCTAAAATATATATTTCTAAAAAAATTGATCGGTTATTTAGAGTTTTTCAATTATTAACTGTAGTCATTTTTTTCTGTTTTAATTTTGTTTCCTACTATTCTGTGAAGACAGTAAGAGTTGGGGAAGTTTGATCTTGTGCTAAAACTATAAAATTAGTATTGATCATTCTGAGCAGACTTAATCTATTTAAATATAATTTCACATATCCAGTGATCATTCATGCATATTCTGCCGACATTATTTCATGTTACTGATTCAGTAACATAAATTTAAAGGCTCCCTATTTTGCCTTCTCCTTTACTCCTTTTGTTAAGAATCTGGTTTTCTCATCCACTGAACTGACTTGCAGCAGCTTTTCCAGAGAACCCTATTATCTCTTTCTTCTCTGAGTCTTCTCAAGTCCTATGAGAGGATGTTATTAACATACTAATGATTGTTGCCTGAGGAATCGGCAGAAGAATTGTGCAACCAACCTTCCTCTCTCAGAGACGCCATACCCAACACCCACAGGTGAAAGCAAAAGACCTTTAATTTGCTTCACAGATTTACAGGATTCAGTTCATGATTGCCGGGCTCCAACATAGAAACAGAGTGTGGAAGGGTGTGGCAAATACAGATGCTTCATTTGTAGTGGTCAAATGGGGGAATAGTAAGGAAGGGACTAAGGATAGTATAAAGCATCCCACAGCCCCTCCAGATCCACTCAGAAGGAAGCGTGCTCCACCAAGGCCTTGGGCACTCCCAAAGCAGACAAGTTGACACAGCTGTATATACTAATCTCATTCCCTCAACCTAGTTGTGGGTAAACCTAGGAAGTCCCAAATGTGTGGCAGATACCCAGAATTCTCTCTACTTGTTGCACACTTTATTTCCACTGAACCCATTGTTAACCATTTTATTTTTGTAATTAAAAATGTAAAACTGTTTCTGATCCTTCTCTGCCTCAGTGGTTATTTTTGATCAGCTCTCACTGTTTAAACTCCTTGTTTCACTCAACTTATAGCAAGCTGATTGTGTCGGGTAAGAACATGCTGTGACTTTGTTCCATGGAAACAATGTGTTACAACAGGCAAGACCTGATCTAATCCTTTAAAGAAGAGAGAACAGTGGACATGCAGCAAGAAAAATTGTTTGGGTGATACAACTCCCAAGTCAGGTATTATGGTTCAAATATCAACTCATCTAATTCTGCATTATTATTTCTTAGAAATGAAAGTCATTCTTTGGGCATATCTAATCAAAGAGGTATAATATTAGAAAAATATCTGTGCTCCTGGTTACATTCTATCATTCAAGATGATAGGTCAAATAACTCTAATGATCAGGTTCTCAGTATTTAGTGATTTGAAGGTGTAACTGTTCTTCCAATAGTTGAGGTCTAGGTTGATTCTGGTCACTGCATAATTTAGAGTGGACTCCCCAGAAACAGTCTCAGAGACTATTGCAAAAAGATTTATTAGGGTGTACTTTTGGAAGATGTATTTGAAAAAATGGAGAGAGGAAGAAAATTACCCATAAAGAAACAACAAATTAGGCATCAACCAGTCTAATAATGAGTTTCGCGTTGGGATAGGCTTTTTTTTTTTGAGAGAGAGAGAGAGAGGGTCTTGCTTTGTAGTTCAGGCTAGCCCTGAGCTCATTATATAGCCCAGGAAAGCCTCGAATTCAGCAACCCTCCTGCCTCTGCCTCCCCTCCCGAGTGCTGGAATTATAGGCATGAGCTACCAGGCCTGGCATTGTGGTATGTGGTACTGATTGCTGGTGGACGTGAGTCACCACGCCCCGAATTGTTGTGTGTGGTTACCGGGATCAAACTCAGGACCTCGTGCTTGTGAGGGAGATACTGGAACAACTGAGCTAAATTTCTGGCCCATGGGATAGATTTTTTTTTTTTTTTGAGACACGGTCTCGCTTTGTAGTTCAGGCTGGCCCTGCGCTCACTATGTAGCCCAGGCAAGCCTCGAACTCAGCAATCCTCCTGTCTCTGCCTCCCGGGTGCTGGGATTACAGGCATGAACCACCACACCCAGCTCTGTGGTATGTGGTACTGATGGCTGGTAGGCGTGAACCCCCACACCCAGCATTGTATGTGGTTACCTGGATTGAACTCAGGGCCTTGTGCTTGCGAGGCAGGCGCCGGCACCACTGAGCTAAATCTCCAGCCCCCAGGGATAGATTTTTATATTTGTTCCAAACTGAGGGAAGGGATAAAGACCTTGTCCATCCAGTTAATGTCATGATTTACTTCTTTGGCAAAGCACCACAGGAGCCTCTACAGTGTACTTGCACATCAAGAGTTAGAGCACGGATCACTGTAATACTAATAATTCACCTATAATTGAGCAGAAGCTGAACGTGTTTAACTGTGTATTATTAACCATCATTAAGTTCATGTGACATTATAACTGTGGTCAGTGTCTTGGAAGAAACGAAGATTTACCCTGGTATTTCATGTGAGGAAATTTCTGTTAAATTACCACTTCAAAGATACGAGCAGTTCAGGGCATAAATAAGATTATTATGTAGCCAGAGACTAAAAAATGTTAACATACAGTTACTTCTGCAGGAGTTCAAAGTGACATGGGGCACAGGAAGAGTGACGGAAGCCCCCAGAGAGCTGGAATCACAGAGGAAAGTCCACACAGCAGAGCTACAGTCTAGGAGGTGGACAGCTCCGATAGAGATGTGATGCCCTGACTCCTCACCCGCTGGCGCCTCCTCAAAGAGCTGCCCACCGGAAGCACACTGAGGGGATCTTAAAGATCGGTGCACAAGGGTCAATCGCACAAGGCAAAGAGCAAAGAGTGGATAACTGGCCGGTGCAAAATAATCAGCATACTTCCCAAACAGAACACAGACTGCACTTCTCCCCATAAAGTAAGATCTTTTCCCTAACAGTTGAGGAGGTAATCTCTAAGTAAAACACTTAATAAAGAGACTCCATCAGCTGAGAGTCCTAGCTCTCAAGGCAGGAGAACTTTATCTGCTCATTTTATTTTTTTCCTGTCTAGAATAAGCCTAATGAAGTGTTGAATGAAAAAAATTTAATTGCTAATTCCATGCTGCAACTACCAGTCCATTTTACTTGTTGGGCAGACGCCATACAGAAAATGCTGTTTTTTAGAACATGGCAATTAGAGATACTAGAGGAACCCCGGGAGAGTAACGAAAGAAATAATTATTACTGAATGTTCAATGTGGTGTGTGTGGCTTTTGCAGTACAACACCCATTAAATGATAGTCACATGGGTAAACCTTATACATAATTTTTTCCAAATTTACCCCCTACGGGAGAAATTGCCATCACAGTTCTGAATAACATTATTGTAGCTATTAGTCTTTGTGTGCATAATTCCCCATCCATGATGTTTACAATTTTCTCCTTGGTGTTTCTTTGAAAAGTGGCACAATTACAATATTTTCAATATGCTATGGCTTACACAGATAATTAAACAAATAAATATGTTCTTACATTCATTTTAAATGTTTCTAATCTATATATAACTCCCTCATCTTTGGAAGAATAACGCCATACAAGATGTCTACAATGTTTACTCTCTTCTTGAAAGGCATAACCTGAAAAATTAATAGAATTCACCATCTTGGGGCATAAGTTATCCTATTTCAGTGGTATAATCAGAAATTTAAAAGTAAACTAAAATATTTATAGCATCACAGCTTTTTCACAAGTGGTAGGAACATTATGTTTTGACATTTGAAAGATTAAAACATATTTCTCACAATTTATCAACTTTATCATTGAGACAATATACTAATTTTAAGGGTTAAGTGTGCTACTAAGATGAGGTGAAATTCTTAAAATTTTAGGTGTTTTAGCACACACCATTAATGAAGGGGCCCAATCTAGTTAAAAGTGGTACTTGGCAAGTATAAAAAGACTTGCAAAAAATATAATTTTATTTTCATGGTAAAAAAAATTTTAGAATAATCTTTAAAAACAGGTTTATTTTACCAATAAAGATACTGAATCTCAGAAATTTTAAATGGCTTTTATAGGCCTCCTAGCTGGCAGGATTCCAACAGACGGTCTTCTGAACACTACCATTGCACTATTCTTTCAACAGTCATTATACTTCTTCTTTAAATAACAAGTTTTGATCTTTGCTTCAATGCCAACTGTTATTTGAGGTGTTGGAGACAGTCAGATGAATAAAATACAGTCCCAACATTTTTAGAAACTGACAATTTAGAAAGGGAGACAATTATATATGTGAATAATTGCCACTTCTGAATCATTGTAATACGTGTTTAGGAACACAAAGGAGAGAGTGCTTAGCTTTCTGAGAGCTGGGTCTCAGCTCAAATTCCATTTTAGTGTCCCTGTCCTTAGAAGGCTCCTGGTTTCTTGACCCTATTTCTGTTGGCCTTTGGTATTTTCTTGTCATCTCCACTAGCCCTCTTTTTTGAAAAATTGAATTATTTTTGGTACATTTTATATATAGCTCACAATCCTATTTTCAGCCTTATTTCCACTGCAGTAGTTATTGATCATGTCCCGTATTGTTGACTTTCAAACAACAATACATAAACTATTCACTACTCTAGAAAGTAGAAGTTCCTCTCCTCTTCAGGAGATACTCAAAACCTACTGCTTCTTCAACGTGCTTTCCAAAGGATTACTTTGCTCTGCTTTCTCTGTTCTCCCCTAACCTCCTTCTCTACCACACTCCAAACTGGAAAATGTACTTTCAGTGATACCACTGCAGGGTCACATTCTACTGAGCAGTGGCATTCATGAGTATGACATATGTCCCATACCCCAGTGTGCCAAAGATACACTACCCACAAGGTGTAACTGGTTTCTTTCCACTTCCATGTGGAAGCCTGGAAAGTATAAAGGAAGAGAATAAGAGTGGTAGGAATAGATATTTCATGACTGTTAACCTAAGGTCATGGAAACGAATATGAGCAGAGTAGCTCCTTATAGAGTTGGCTTCCTCAATAATAATCAACCAGCATCCAAGGTCACATACAGGGAAGCTGAGTACACCCTCCGTGGTGAGTTTTCTTTACTTTCATGGGTATCCTGTCTCCCTCTCCATAATAAGAGGTTCCAATATAAAAGCTTCACTTCTTCTCTTACTCTACTGAAAATTTGTTTCAAAACTGATCTTTGGAGGCCAAATGATCTTCCCAGCTTCTCCAGGAAATCGGTCATATCTTCACTGAGTAGAGATTTACAAAGTGCTCTTTAAAAGTGCCATAGTTGGGATTTTAAAAGACCCTCATAGTTATTCATAAGTGATGTCAACAGCAACTGAGTATAAGGGAGACTTGCACATTTGAAATGGCAGACGTGGGGCTTGCTGAGAAAGCTCACGTCTCTAACTGCTACAGTACATGGGCTAGAAAAAGCAGGAACTGCCCTCCAGTTCAGTGTGGGTCAGCCTGCTTTCGCTTTTTCCACTGAAGACCATGTGTACGTAGGTGACCTATGGATTGCCATATTTCAAAACCCCTTCTCTTAATGGTGCACTGACTTCATTAATGCCACTATAACTCCCACAGTCATGCTACTACTTATATAATCCTGTTTGCTTTCTCAAGAGAGGATGTGCATGAACTTTCTATGAAGAGAATATATAAATGAAATATATGTACAGAAGAATGAAACAACCTTTTATTTAACTGTCCCATCACCTATTTTCTAAATTTTCTCAACATTTTATAATCACTTCTCTAATGTTCTTTGGCTTTCCCATGTTGGTCTAGTTTATCTTTCCCTTTCAACTGAAGTCTCTTTAGATAGTTAAATGCAAAATCAATGCTTGGTGGCAGATACTTTGTGTTCATTTAATATGTGAATTATGTTCCTCTTTGCCTTTTTAATAGATGAAGTATTTACCATTAGCTTCTTCAATTCCTGTTTCATCCACTAATATTCTCAATTTTTTCTTCACTGGTCTCTTCCTTTCCTGATATTAAAAATAGTTTGTAAAGTTTCATTTAGCTTTACTTTGTATTTTTAAAGTCTCTCTGTGCCATTTGTTGGAATTTTGCTTGCTCTGCTTAAAATAAATCTTTACTTAAGTATTGAAAATTTAAGAATATCTCAAACTTATTTCCTTTTTACTTTCACATTTCCATTTGTTTTGCTTGCATAAACAGTTTTAGATATTTGAAATGTGATTGCAAGTCCCATAATTACGCCTGTTGGAATCTAAACCTACTTAAATTAAAACTTGTGCCTTGAAGTAGGTCAGCAATGGGTATATACTTGACTTTTTAAAAACAACAAATTTATAAGTTATACTTAAGTATTATTATATTATGTACCAGGAGATCAGGCCTCAGTTCATAACTTGCTGATTGTGAGCTGTGTGTCTTTGGGCAAGTTAGTTATGTTCTCTGACCTGTTCTGAGTGAATTGAATTTTTTGTTTCGTTTTATTTTTTAAACTTTATAATTTTATGTGAAGAAAAAAGTTTTTATTTTACTTTAATGTATCAATTGAAAATGAGGCAGAAGAGATGACAAAAAGGGTATCCTTGAATACAACATGAAATTGCCAATCATATGCGTGCTTTAATTGGCATGTCATGGTCCTGAGAGTTGTGTTTGGGGTAAAGAGAAAGAATAAGGTGCCATGAGCTCCAGTTCTTTTCTTATTTGCTTTGTTGTCTACATTTCAAGTGTGAATGACTTTTTGTTAAAAGTTAAATTTGTTTGGTATCTTATTTGTTTAGTAATTTATTATTTCATCAGAGCAGAAGATCATGAAAAAATTAGCAAAAACCTCCTACTGTACATTGGGAAACAGAAGTAACTCAATAATAGTGTATTTCTCCTTTTAAAATTATCTCCATAACCTTCACCAGAAAAAGCATTTGCGACCGGAAGAGAATTAATGTTAAGTAATTGTTGAATCTTTATTTAAATGTGACTTTCAAATATCTTTCCCAAGAGGAGTGCTTAAAAAGACCTATCAAAGCAGCATCACTAATAATCTACCGAGGGACCTGGGCAGTAGGTTAACAGACTCACCTTCCATTAATTAGCTGAAGGAGTCACAAAATGTGAGGAGCACACCTGAGCCCAAGATTCACTACCAGAGGAGTTACCTGTCCATGATTGAAATGCTGTGGGAATTGCAACGGAGGGAGACTTGGTGGAGATGGGGAAGGAGAAAGGGCAGGGAATGAAATGCTCAAGACGTGAGCAGTTTGTGAATATAATATATGCCTCAGAACAAACGTGATTACTATGCATCACAAATACATACTAATAAAAAATTAAAAGAGAACGCAAGAGAAATTAAATGGCATGCAGAAAAACTAGTCAAAGGAAGAAAAAGAACGCAAAGTCATAAATTTGGAACAGTGTAATTGTTTTCTTTTTAAATGCTTAAAAAGGGTGTGTGTCTGTGTATGCGCTTATGTGTAATTATTTTGGATTCACCGGGAGGCGGAGCATCTGTCTCTGCATGCATGATGTGTGTGTCTTGGGAGAGAGATTCCACGTGGGGCAGGGAGGGATTTCTGAGGAGCTGCGCTTCTCACGGAAGTTCTGGTCCTGTCACTGCTCACTTTGGGTCTCAGCACTCATGAATCATTAAATAGGTCTTCCCTCATTACCTTGCCTGAGTGGTGCTCCAGGCACTTCCAGGTGGTGTTTCGGGGCGCTTGAGCCTTTGGCATTGGCTTTTTGGATTCATTCAGTCATCAGGGAGTGGTTTGAATGGAGAAAATGAGAAATGAACAAGAAGCGGAGCTGAATATAGCAGGCCTCTTCTCAGCACTGAGAAAATCAGGTCAGATCTTTTCAGGATCAAAATTTTTTTTTCCAGAGGCATCATTATCTTAACCAGTGAGCTAGAACTAAACACTTTGATCAACATCCTTAAACTTACAAATATTTGCCCCACTGCTAGTTTTGTCTGAGAATAAAGTCTGATTTATCATCCGTAGACTTTGAAAAATCTGTTGAATACATCTAACATCTAAGCTCAGCAGCATTATATTGAAAGGTATTTAAAAATAAGGCTCCTATAAAACTTTGGTTATTTAAGGGCAAAAGTGTTGCCAAGGTTCATTGAATAAGAAAATGACTTCAGCAACATGTTCTTCACCCTGAGCATGGCGTCCCTTTGTGCACAGCATCCACTTCCCCAGCCCGGATCCCGTTATGGCATCATCCCATGCGCAGTGCACAGAGGGCTTTTATGTCACTAAGAAAGAATAAAGAAATCCCTTTCAGGTCAATTGAGTACTTCTAATGTTTCTTATGTTTTGTGGAGAGATCAGATCAGCGTGAAGATAGAGGTTAAGAGTAATTTCCCATTACTTTTACACAAGTGACACAACAAATGACCTCAATTTTCTAACGAGGCTGTGTGGCTGTGATGACAGAGATGTTCATGAGTAAGAAATCAGGGGATCTACAGAAGGGCTTTCTTATTTATATCCATTTAAAACCGTCTGTATCCACTCCAAATCAATTCATACTTCTAAAGTACCAGCTTTTGTAGTGGTCTGTGATCTCAATTAACAGACATAGGACTTCTGTCATTCTGAATCAAATAGGTCTGAAATAGGATTGCAGTAACTTTAAGGACCATCCATTTATTTCATTTTTATACATTCTAGATATTAATCCTTTGAGAAATAGCTAGTAAATTTTTACTCCGTTTTGTGAATTGTATCTGCACTCTGTTAGTGGCTTCTTTTATTGTGCATAAGCTATTTAATATGGTGAGATACCAGTTGTTGATCTTTGAAATATTTCTTGTGGGACTGTAATTTTGTTTACCAGGTCTTTGCTTACACATATATTCTCAACAGTCTAAAGTATTTTATTTTCCAGCAGATTACATGTTTCTGTTTTAATATGCAGACCTGTGATCCATTTCAATTTAGTTTAGTGCATGATGAGTAATAAGGGTCTAGGCTCAAACTCCAGTATGTGCAAAGCCGGTTTTCCCAGCATCATGTATTGAAGAAGTTGTCTTTCTGCCAGTGAAGATATTTGAGCTCTTTGTCAAAGACAAGGTAACTGAGCATGTTTAGAGTAGATTTTGTGTCTTCTATTCTGGTCTATTGATCTCTGGGTCTTTCAAAAAGTTTTGCCAGTACCATGTCACTTTCCTCATAGTACCTTTGTAATATGATTTCAAATTGAGAACTGTGATGCTCCTTGCTTTGCATTTGTGGCCCAGAATTACTTTTGCTATGCTAGGTCTCTTCTGGTTCCATATGAACTTTAGGATTGTTTTCTCTAGTTCTGTGAGGTTGCTCTTGATATTCTGATGGGGATTACATTAAATGTGAATGACAGCTTGGGAGGTGTGGCCATTTTTACTATTTTGGTTCTGCCTCTCCAGGAACAGAGGATATATTTGCATTTTATGATGTCCTCTTTGATCATCTTTTTCAGACTACTGCACATTTCAGTGGAAGAGTAACTAACTTCATTTGTTAAATTGACATGTAAATTGTTTTTAGCCAGAGTAGTGTAGAATAGGTCTCCAAGAGTCCCTCCATTTTTGGCACTTCTCAGGAGCTTTCTATCTAATGATTTTCCATTGTAATGCTTGGGTGTAGAGCTCCACTCATCCATGCTATATTTAGGGTTAAGTCTGATCTTTTTACCCTATTACAATATTCCCATTGCAGTTTTTTTCTTGAGTAATTCAACATCTTAGTATTTTGAGTAAGTGTATAGGCAATTTTTTTCTTTACAAACCAAGGCAGAAATGGCATTAAGAATATGTAAGGAATTAACATTCTTGTCAGTAGAGAATAAGAAATCATATATCTGACCTTATAAAACAGTGAAATTCTTTTATGTATCAGGTCAACTCTAAGGACTTCTTTTTAGGAGATATTAGATTAGGGAAAGACTTTATAAACAAAACCTCTATAGGAAGAGAGCTAGCAGAGGAAATCAACAAATAGGATCTCTTCTTATTAAAAAGCTTCTGCACAGCAAAAGAAAACACTTCCAGAGTGAAAAGACAACCAACTATATGAGAAAAATCTTTATCAGCTGTTTCTCAGACAAAAGCCTACTATCTAGAACAAAAAGCTTTAAAAAATCAGCTTCCCAAATTTAAAGGTCCAATTCAAATATGGGCATCTCAATGCACTGATACTTTTCAGAGGAAGATGTAAAAGTAGCTAAGAAGCATATGAAGAAATGCTCTACATCACTGGTCATTCAAGAGATGCAGATGAGAAACACTGAGATTTCATCTTACTCTACAAAGAATAGCTGCTATCTCAAAATTAGCCAACAACAAATGCTGGTGAGGCACCGGGGCAAAAGGAGCCCTTCTCCACTGTTGGTGGGAATATAGACTGGTACAATCACTATGGAGATCGGTGTGGAGATTTCTCAACATCTAGGATTAGAGGTCCCATTTGACACTGCTATTCTTCTGCTAGGGATATACATGAAAGAATTACAAGATTCATATCACACTGACATATGGGCACCCATGTTTATAGCAGCTCAGTTTGTGGGAGCTAAATCTTAGAAACAACTCAAATGCCCATCAAGTCCAGAATGGATAAAGACTTTTTTTTTTTTTTGAGATAGGGTCTCACTTTATAGTTCGGGTTGGCTCTGAGCTCACTATGTAGCCCAGGCAAGCCTTGAACTCATCAATCCTCCTGTCTCTGCCTCCCGAGTGCTGGGATTACAGGCGTAAGCCACCACTCCCGGCAAGAAGTTTTTTTTTTTTAATAAAGTGGAGTATTGCTCTGCCATAATGAATGATAATTTTGTCATTTATACTCAAATGGATATACCTTGAGGACATACTCGTAAGTGAAATAAATAGGTCACAGATGTGTAAATGTCATATCTTTTCTCTGGTACGAAAAACTGAAGATGTAAATGAGTTCTAGAATGCATGATAGATATTGTGATATAGTAAATAATCAAAGGGAAATGGTGTATAGGCATAAGTAACAAGGGGAAAGAAAAACTTGGTAAAAAAAGAAAACAAAGCTTATGTATATAAGGGGTGGGGGTTGTAGGGTGGGTAAAGAAATGCCAAAAAATTAGAATTAAGTCATGTCATATACTTCTACAAATTCTCAAGGCTGAGTATGATAGTAATGTGTCTAGGTAATGTACCAGTAAAGATTCAAATAAAAACAACTTCTAAAATTTTTTATGAAAAATAAAAATTCATAGTCAAATAATGTGGGAATAACATTATTTATTCCACTGTGTGCAATTAAGGTATATCTTTACATAAAAGGTGATAAGGTTGAATTTTTCTTGAGCATGGTGCTTTACAAGAAAGTGAGATTTAAAGGAATTATAAGAATTCGTGTAGATTTACTTCTTCATCCATCACAAGCTTCATAGTTAATAATTTTATAACAAGATAGATTAATAAGATAAAACATACAAATGTATTTAATATAAATTCTGCAACATGAAAGCCATCAGAAATGACCTAAAAAAAACAGGGAAATCATTGTAGTATTTTCATGTTATATTTTCATTAGTGAACATTAATACAAAGCAACATGGGTGGAAATAGGATATGATAACAGAAACTAACTAGGCATGTTAGTAAAGCACTTAAGCACTTAGTAAGGCTATTCAGACTTTTTCTTGATATATCTCTGACTCTAAAAATAAGAGCTTTCCTCCTAGCACATGGAGGATACTTCTCAAATAAAGGTTTTATTATCTCATTTTGGGAGGTCTAAGAATTCTTCCATGGCCCGTTTCAGTATAAAATATCAGGAAAGGGTTAGAGAGATTGTCTGGCTTCTATAGTTTGCTGCAAATGCTAAGATGCCTAGTTTGGGTTTGCTTGTCTTGAAATGTGTCATTCTACAAATCATTGTGTTCAGGCAAATGGTTTACTGTAAAGAAACGGCTTTCCCCATGTTACTTAGACGCAAGTTGTTGCTCCAGCCTCTATTTACCTGGGGCTAGGCCAGACATAGAAATTCCAAATTCCCTTTTTTTTGCCTCAGAAGTGATTAGCTAATGTTGTCCTCACTGATCACTGGAAACAGAATACTTGTTACCCAAATTTTGGGTAAGGTTTTATCTTTCGCTTAGCCTTTTGCCTCTCCACTACTGCACTATCCTTTAGCAGAAGCCGGCATCTAGCTCCTCTTGGAAAACAGAAAAATTGTCTAGCCTCAGGATATAACTTTGTTTGAGCTTCTGTGTGATCCTGCTACCCATTTATTCTCTGATTTCACACCTGGTTCTATCTAGCTTTACTCATTCCTTTCTATGAGAGAAATCCTATTTTGACTAATTCTTAGAAGTGTACACATTTTATATCAAAGAACTTTTCCAAATATAGCTCCCCCATATCAATAGTCCTTGTTTCTCCTTTCAGCAATTCTATTAGACAGTCTTTATAATAAACTCTAGTTTTTAAAAATTATATCTAACGAAAGCTTACAAATTTGCTCTAGAAATAAACTTTGCTTTTATTGTGATTTATTAAGGAGATTATTTTTCTGTGTTTCACATAAAAATTAAATACATATTTGATTTATCTGCTAGGTCCATGTCGGTGTTGAGAGAAGGAACTACTGTGCAGTTTTCTTTGGCTTTGTTTGTAATTTGTGATAGGAACAACTGTTGAAGTAAACCAGACAGAGCAGGAACATATGTTATTGAATTACTCTCTAAAAGAGTCTTCAGAAATTTGGAAAACTAGGCACAATCCTACCTAGAAGGAAGATTACTTGACACTCTTCTAAAGCTTTGAAACACCTAAAATTTACCCAGAATTGGGAGATGAGTGTGTGATGATATTGCTGTGCATGGGAGGTGAAGAACTTCCTATGCAAGAGGATGAAGATAATATTACTTATTCATGTTGTTTAGAATGAAAAATATTCACAAGAGAAATGGTGGTAAAAGTACTTCCCAAGAAAGATGCCAAGTTCTGGTAAATTTTACAGTGGTGAGGTTTTATTTGTAACTGTTTCCGTTAAACAGTAACAGTCTTTGAGTCATCACTTGGGGTGATACTAAAATAAAATGCTTAAGAGGACAAGATACGTAAATGGACTCTGAATTGGCTCATTGATTCAGTCACTATTAAGCCAACTATGCTTTGTTGGTACAATTATTGCCTAGCAAAACCATATTTTCACTAAATGATAGTTCTTGAGATTTTAGTCAGCACATTACGTCCTAGTGCTTGACGATTTTTATTACTGGCCTACCTACTGAGTACACAGAGGAACTTAGGCTGGATATTCAGCCATGCCTAGGGAAAGACATAGATTCCCTCACAGTTAGAAGCAAAATAATCTCTCTGTAGTATATCAGAGAGCAGAAAGATTGGCTTTGAAAGAGAGAAATTGCAATTAGGTGATTTCCTTACCCTTTTTAAAGCCAGATTTTGCTCTACATTATTTATGTAAATTTTTATTTATGCTCTACATTATTTATGTATTAAATTATTTATATATTTGTCTATAGGGTTTGGCCTATTATAATACTATCCATGTTTTAATAAAATGGTAATATATGTAAGCATTTATTTATTACCTTTGCATCTTAATCTAATATCCATCATTTTCCATTTGAAAAGAAATAGTGCTCTTTGTAATTTAGGATGTCAGTAATCTTTTCTTATTCTGTTCTAATATTTTATTATATGTATTTCCTTTTATTTAGCTTTTTATAAAATCATTATAAATCAAACTAACTGGAGCACAATAGGAAATGGTTGACATTTTCTGTCTCAAAGAGTCATTCAGATTGTCTCAGTTACACATATAGTTTAAATATATAGTGGCCAATCTGCAATCTTTGAAATGGTGACAGATTTTATTTGGTTCCCTGAATTTTGCTATAGTTATTTCCAAACATGATATGAGGGAGGATTACTGAGAACATAACTTGAACACGAGCCTCTTTTGATAGAAATTTCCTGTTCATCTTGCACTTTTTCTTCAATAATCTTATGTAAATACAATTTCATTAATCAGTGCACGGCTCTTTAGTGACAGTTATGACTGAGTGAAAACAAAATTGTCATATGTAAGTTTGGGAACAAATCTTGATCCTCTTGATGTAATTCTTAGGTCACAGTCCAAATTCTACTAAAAAACTTACATAACTGAAGTTGTGCTTTGAGAGGATAAATCTAAAATTTGATTACACACAGTTTTACTGGGATATACCATCAGTTTAATATCTCTTTAAGATTCCTTGTTTTCTCTTCTTCTGATATCACTGCTTT
>PVIC010001982.1:40212-83008 GCA_004025085.1 Thryonomys swinderianus | reverse complement strand
AAAAAAAAAAAAAAAAAAAAAAGGGCATCTGAAATGAACAGACACTTCTCAGAGGCAGAAGTCAAAGCAGCCAAGAAGCATATGAAGAAATGTTCAACATCACTGGTCATTCGAGAGATGCAAATGCAAACAACACTGAGATTTCATCTCACTCCACAAAGAGTGGCCGCTATCACAAAATCAACCAACAATAAATGTAGGCATGGCTGTGGGGAGAAAGGAACCCTTTTCAACTGTTGGTGGGATTGTAGATTTGTGTAACCATTGTGGAGATCCATGTGGAGATTTCTCAGAAAACTAGGACTAGGGGTCCCATTTGACCCTGCTATCCCCCTGCTAGGAATATATCCAAAAGAATTTAAAAAATCATATTGGAAGAACAGATGTACACCCTTGTTCATAGTAGCTCAGTTCGTGATAGCTCAATCTTGGAAACAACCCAAATGCCCATCAACTGGAGACTGTAAAGAAGATGTGTTTTTTTTTATAAAATGGAGTATTATTCTGCCATAAAGAATGACAAGATGGATTCATTTATGTGCAAATGGAGACACCTGGAGCATATACTAATAAGTGAAATAAATAGATCACAGATAGGCAAATACCGGATCTTCTCTTTGATATGAACACCTGTAGATGCAAATGAGCTCTAGAAAGTATGACAGTTTTTATAGAATGGGAAATTTCTCAGAGGCAGAAGTCAAAGGAAATCTGGTGTGGGAACATAATGAGGGGAAGGAATAAACATGATTCAGAAAGAAAATAAAAGAGTATGTATAAAGGGGGTGGGGAGGTGTGGGTGGGTACGGAGATGGGTAAAAATGAGAATTAACTTGTGTCATATACTAGTACAAATTCCCCAATGTTGTGTGTGATTGTGAGCTGTATATAAAATGTACCAATAAAGAATTCAATTTAAAAAAAGAATTTTCTCCATATTTTCTTCTAGTACTTCTATACATTAGAATTTTTAAAAAATGTATCTTTAATTCATGTGAGTTGTCTATTTGAACAGCACCAAAATTTTATGTTGAAAGAGTGTGTGAGGTGGGGATGAGACACTTCCCTTCCATAGGAGGAAAAATGAAAAGCAAATGGAGGGGAAGTGTGTTACAGAAGTGGGGAAAAGGGATAAAATAAAATTAAATGGTTTTTGAAAAATCCAAGTCCTTTATTGCACCTTTTGCAACAAATTCCATGGCCTAGTGCGGGGACCTGACATGCCCAAGAGTCAGTAATAGCCCCCCAGGATGGCCTCATCCCACAGGTCAAACTCTGAGTCACAACCCCAGGCCCCCATCTTCCTTCGGGGCTTGGTGGGGGCCTCTCTATGGTGGTCGTTCTTCCTGCGCTTGGGCGTCTCTGTAGACACTGGCTCTCCATCGGACTTTCTCTTGCCAGGGCTCCTGTGGTCTTCACGGGCCCCTCCCTGCTGGCTCTGGAACTCCAGAGAGGTGGGTGCTTCTGCCATCTCCTCCTGGTGGCTCCTCTGCTGCTCTCTGTGCTGATGCTTTGACCACTTGAACCTGCTGGGGTCGTCCCAGAAGAGGTAGGGGCATGGGTGCCACTGGCTCTGGGAGAGACAGGCTTGATTTTTCTGATAGTGATGTGTAGGGCCAGGCCTTGGTCCGCTTGTGCAATGCATCTTAGGCAAGGGAGGCTGCTGGATTTGCACTGCCTTCAGCATTCTGTAGGTAGACTTGTGGAACCGGGGCCTCTGGTAGGACATTCGCTGTTCCTGGGCTGGAACTCTAGGCCAAAAGGGAGTCCACGCTCTGTAGGCAGAGGCCTCTGTCACCTGTGGCAAGGCAACGTTTGGTTGTGACCCTCTGGCTTTCTGTCTTCTAATATAATCCTGAAGCTCACGATCAGAAGAGTCATAGGTCTTAGACGTTTCCATTGTGTTGAGTGCCAGTGGATGTCTGCCAGGGAAAAGGGGAGATGAGCTTCAGTGAAATGGATTCTTTGGCTCTGAGTGTTTTCTTTGTTCTGAAAAGATCAGTTCAGATTGTAGAAGTGCTTATAGCCTATGAGGCCCTGTAAATGAACCAGCTATGGCGGTGTGTGCTGGTAATGACAGGAGTAGGGATGCTGAGGCAGGTGGACACTGTGAGCTGGAAGGCAGCCTGGGTTACATAGTGAGTACAAGGCCCGAATGAACTACACTGTGAGACCTTGTTTTTTATATAAAAGTGTGTGTGTGTGTGTGTGTGTGTGTGTATGTATATATATATATATATATATATATATATATATATATATATTTGGCTCACCATGGTTACACCAGGTTTGAAACTTTTGGATAATTTTCCTGTTGTTTTGAGGGGTTTTTTTTTTTGAGACCAGGTCTCGCTTTATAGTTCAGGCTGGCCCTGAGCTCTCTCCATGGCCCAAGCAAACATCGAACACACCAATCCTCCTGCCTCTGCCTCCCGAGTGCTGGAATTACAGGGGTGACCCACCAAGCCAAGCATTGTGGTGTGTGCTACTGATTGCTAGAGGGTGTGAGTCACCACCTCTGGTATTTTGGTATGTGGCTACAGGGATCAAAGCAGGGATCTTGTGCTGGCTAGGCTGACCAACTGAGCTGAAACAAATGTGCTAAATCTCTGGCCCGAGTTTCTTATCTTTTCACTTTGTAGTTCAGGCTGGCTCTGAACTCACTATGTAGACTAGGCTAGCATCAAACTCTGGGCAATTTTCATGCCTCACCCTCCTATGTTCTGGGATTAGAGGTCAGAGTCACCACGCCCAATTTGTGGTTAGTGGTACCAGGGATTGAATGCAGGACCTTGTGCTAGCCAGGCAGATGCAGGAATCACTGAGCCAAATCCCCAGCCCTCTTGTTTAGAGTGTTTGCCATATATACTATTACTTGTGTATAATAAAATGTACACGATGGGCTGGAGATTTAGCTCAGTGGTTCCGGCCCCTGCCTCTCAAGTGCAAGGTCCTCAGGTCAATCCCCGGTAACCACATACAATGCTGGGCATGGTGACTCACGCCCACCAGCGATCAATACCACGTACCACAGTGCAAGGTGTGGTGGCTCACACTTGTAATCCCAGCACTCGGGAGGCAGAGACAGGAGGATTTCTGGGTTCCAGGCTTGCCTGGGCTACATAGGAAGCTCAGGGCCAGCCTGAACTACAAAGCGAGACCCTGTCTCAAAAAATAACATAAAATAAAATAAATAAATAAAATGTACACAAGCTATTTGGTTAGCATTAGTGTTGGCACTAGGCCCACTGGAGCAAACCAAAATGGCGATGCTCACGCTGAAATTCCCTATCACCACCAAGTGGAAAGTCAGTTGTTTATCAGACCTTCTGCAAAATCAGGAGAGAGAAGAGCTAGCCCAGTGCACATACGGGTCAGTTGTAGCTGGTCTTGTAAGGGAGCCCCCTGGCTCAGACCCTAAGCAGGAAAAGAGCTGTGCAGGGCTGAATCCCCTTTGTTCCATTTCTGCATGTGGCCAACCGCCTGTGCTGAGGTCCCCAGGCATAAGCCCTTACCTCCTCAAGCCTACGAGTCTCTGGGTCGTGGAAGTGGAAGTCCTGTGAGTCTCAGTGGCACAGAGGCTCCCCTGGCTAGGACCTTGGCATGAGGTGCTCTAGCCCAGGCTGGAGATGTCACTGTGCCCTGCGGAAGAGTCCTGTGTGGGCTGCTGAGCTGCTTGCTTCCAGACTGGTCCCGATCTTGCTTAGTGACCGTCTCTTCTGTTTCAGGCCTTTTTATCCCTAGGCCTGGTGTTGGGCATCACCCACCCTAAGGCGTTTCTCCTCCACCCTAAGGCGTTTCTCACCCACCCTAAGGCCTTTCTCATCCACCCTAAAGCCTTCCTCACACATCCAAATTCTCTGATATTTAAAAAAGTAGCTCAAACCTAATCCATGTCATGTATTCCTAGGGGAAGAGTGCTCTTCAAAACACTTTGAGCTTGGTGTGGTGACCCATGCCTATCATCCCAGCACTCTGGAGGCTTAGACAGGAGGAACACAGGACGTCGAGGCCAGCCTTGCCTACATAATGGGCTCAAGACCAGCCTGCACTACTCAGGAAACCTTGGCACAAACAATAAACACACAAACACTAAAACAAAGAAACAAAACAACAAACAGGAAGAAAACTAACCTTGACATCCAAATGGTTTTATTAGCAAGGCCAGGTACACTGAAACACCATTACCAGACATGGTAATGGCGAACCTGCCTCAGCCTCCCATTCAACGGGATTATATTCATATCTGACCAGGTCTTGTAGGAGATACTTGGCGTATGTGTGTTTGTGTGTGTGCATGAGGTGGGGGGGGTGCTACTGGGAAATGAACTCATGGCTCTCACACTGGGCTACGTTCTGACTCTTTTCCTTCATTTATGTATTTATTTATTTTGAGGCAGGTTCTTGGTGACATGCCCAGACTGGACAGGAACTTGTAGTACTTCTGGCTCAGCCTCCAGAGTAGCTGGGCTGACAGGTGTGCTCCAGTGCCTGGCTTTTGTTGTTATTCCTTTCAATACTGGCCATATGTGTGCTATGTACAGAGCAGCTCAATTTGTGATAGATGCATCTTGGAAAGACCTGAAATGCTTTTCAGTCAGAGAGTGGAAGACAGGTCTGTTTGGTTTTTAAAAAATAAAAGGGAGTACTACTCAGCCATAAAGAATACATTAGAGTCATTCATACTCCATTGGATGTGCCTTGAGGCACTAGTCAGAAGTGAAATAAAGAGGATACAGATGTGTAAATACCATATCGTTCCTGTAGTTTGAGAAGCCAAAGGAGTAAAAGAGGTCCAGAATGTGTGATAGGTACTGTGAAACAGGAAGAAAATGTTCCAAGGGAAAGGGGAAGTGGTAGGAAAGGGGAAGGTATAGAGAAAGTAAAGAAGGGAAACACAAAATTTGGTGGAAAGAAATGATAACATGGCTTGTGTGTATTGGGGGCATGGGGTTGTAGAGAGGGTGGGTTAGTGGGAAAAATAGGAATTATTATCATGTGCAGGTACAAATTCTCCATGTTGAATGGGATCATGATGTATATGTAAAATGTGCCAAGAAAATCAATTAAAAATAAAAATAGAAACAAATACTGTCAAACTTGGAAGTGAGATTTACAGGACTAGAGATTTTCAGCATCACGTTGAAGACACATTTCCTAACCTTCCCCTCCCTTCATCACTGCTGACGCCATGAGCAACGTGTTCCTGGTCTAGAGGGTCCGAGCCCTGCTGGGTGTTCTGTAGGATCCTCGCTCCCACCCACCGGAGGCCAGGAGCAACTCCCTCCTGTCCCGGCAACAGTCGCCAGTGTCTCCGGACATCACCGTGTGTCCCCGGGCGGCAGTGGTGGCCCAGGTTAAGAACCACGGCTACCGAGGCCTGGCACTTATCAATAACTCGCCCCAAACCCTTTCTCTTTGATATTTCATTTTGCTTATTTATTTTTTTAAAAAATTATGGACTGTGGCTTAACGCAGATGAATAGGGACAGAAACCTCTACGAACTCTGAGCTGAGTAAACTTGTCTCCTTGAAAAGCAACAGTAATTGAGTAAACTTGTCTCCTTGAAAAGCAACAGTAATTATCGAGTGCCTTCTGTTTGTCAGATGCTGCTTCCGGTAAAGGGAGAGCAGTCGAACTTTCTTCAGGAGGTTGGCAGGTGAGTAAGGGAGAGAAGAAACACCTCGGAAATCCGTCACATATCTGAATGTGCAGAATCGTTACTACAGATCAGAAAGTTAATTCTTCTCAGGTGACGGTTTCGTCGTCCAACCTTCCTGGACACGTGACTGCGCTGGGACTGAATCTCGGCAGAGTGACGGAGACAAGGTGCTGGCTTTCCCTGTGGAGACGCCGCCTTCCCAGCGCCGCTTCCTGATGTGCGGCCTCCTCCTGCTCTCAGTCCCCTGCCGCCCTCCTGCCTAGAATCGAGCTCTTGCCCTCATGTGCGCTTCTGCTTCTCGTTTCCGAGTTTGGTTGTGTCTTTTCCCCAACCCTTCATATCTGCTACAGCGAGTCCTGTCCTTAGGGTTCCCTTCTTCTGGTGGACCTGAATCCCCGTCACCATTTTGTTTTTCACATTTATTTGCCTAAGAAATTTCCACAACCACTTGGGACTTTGCTTGGGTTTTGCTGACTAAATCTATGAGAGGAGATCTGGCATGTTTCTAGTATGAAGATATCTTCCCTTCACAGACATGGTTTGTTCCTGCATTTATTGAGATATAAATTTGTTGGGGTGTTGTAGTGACATTGAACGTGTGTCCCGGATAGTTATCTACAGCCTCTTAGGTTTTAAAAAATGTTGAGAGAGGTTCATACCACATTGTTCAGGTTGTGGTTGCACTGGGGACCATCCTGCTTCAGCCTCTCAGAGTCCCGGGATTATAGGGTTGCACCACCTGTCCAGACCACACCCGGATCAGAAGGATATTTCTATGCCAGGTGCAGTGACTCAAATATGTAATCCTGGCACCTCAGCAGCCTGTTGTGCGATTAAAAATTAGAGGAAGAGGGCTGGAGATTTAGCTCAGTGGTTCCGGTGCCTGCCTGCAAGCGCAAGGTCCTGAGTTTGATCCCGGTAACCACATACAATGCTGGGCGTGGTGACTCACGCCCACCAGCAATCAATACCACATACCACAGTGCCGGGCGTGGTGGCTCACGCCTGTAATCCCAGCACTCGGAGGCAGAGGCAGGAGGATTGCTGAGTTTCAGGCTTGCCTGGGCCACATAGTGAGCTCAGGGCCAGCCTGAACTACAAAGCGAGACCCTGTCTCAAAAAAAAAAAAAAAAAGAAAATTTGGAGGAAGAAATGGACATACCTTCAGGACATACTCATCAGTGATATAAATAGGTCACAGATGTATAAATATCGTATCTTTTCTTTGGCATGAGAAACTGAAGTTGTAAATGGGTTCTAGAATGCATGATTGAAATTGTGAAATAGTAAATATTCAAAGGGAAATGGGTTTACGGGTAAATAATGAGAAAAAATTGATGGTAAAAAAGGGAAACAAAGCTTGTGTCTATAGGGATGTGTGGGGGGTGGTAGGGTGAGGAGAGGAAGGGGCAAAGTGAGAATTCATTTGTGTCATATACTTGTACAAATTCTCAGTGTGGAGTGTAATTGTGATGTGTGGGTATAATGTACCAATAAAAAAATTAGAGGAAAGATGTGGCATTTTAGTGAGACTCTGTCTCAAACTGGAAAAAGGACAAAGGCTGGAAGGAAACTTTAGTCATATCCACCCCAGAGTTTGGTTCCCAATAGTGCTAGAAAGTAAAAAAGATTTTGTAGTGGTCCATGTGCATAACACCAGTACTTTGCGATGCTGAGGCAAGAGGAGAGGGTGTGAGTTACAGAATTCTGCCTGGAGAATTTAACAAATCATGTCCAAGCAGAAGTTCATGTTGGGGGCTTCAGACACAGCTCTTTGTGTGGGTCCTGGGTTCAAGCCTTAGTCCTCTGCACATCCACATTTTTTTTTAAAGCAAAACAGTTACTCGTGCATTTTAGATATACACAGTGATAACACTCTTCAGAGGGGATTTGTACCTGCACATGGTATATCTGGCTTCTCTTTATCGTGTTGCTTTCCTCCCTTTCACCCATCTTCCCCATCTCATTGAAAAAGCTCTGTTTCCATTTTTCCTTCTATTCTCTGTTTCTTCTCTTCTTTCTTTGGCTCCCTTACTCCTCTTCTCATTTGAATTTTTGCTCCATTTCCCAATATCTGTTATACATTTTGGTTTTCATCTCCACATTTGCCTTCTCACAGCAGAAAAACACATGCATCTCATGTATTTCACTTCTGAGTAAGGTCTCAAGGTGCACCCATTGACCTAGAAATGTCTAGGTTCACCCTTCTTTGTGGCATAGTTGTACTCCATTGTAAAAACAAACACAAAAACAAAACACCCACATCTCACTATCCATTCATCAGTTGATGGATGCTTGGTGTTTCCTCGATTTAGTTACCACAAATGAACACACTCTGCCTGTGGGGGTGCATTGTCACTGTGGTGGGTTGCTTTCAATTCACTGACAAGATACCAAGAAAGGGAATATGTGGGACCTCTTGTTTTCGTTTTTTGAGGACTCTCCACACTGATGTCCACAGTGTTTGTAGCAATCTACCCTCCTCCGAACAGGGGGGGAAGTGTTCCTTTTCCCTCTCAGCTCCATCAGCACTTGTTACTGGCTGATTTCTTGGTAAAAGTTATTGCTTGTGGCGTGAGGTATATTCTCAGCACTGTACTAATTTGCATGTCATGAATGATCAGTGATGTTGAATATTTTTTTCATGTGTTCATTTGTTCTTTTTTTTTTTTTGAGACAGGGTCTCGCTTTGTAGTTCAGGCTAACTCTGAGTTCACTATATAGCCCAGACAAGCCTCGAACTCAGCAATCCTCCTGTCTCTGCCTCCCGAGTGCTGGGATTACAGGCATGAGCCACCACGCCTGGCCATTTGTTCTTTTTCATAAAAGTGCCTATTTATTTCAGATGTCCTTTTTTGGATTGGTTCTTTAAGATAGAGGTGGTCTGATTCTTTTGAGTCCTTCATATATTCTTGATCTTTTTGCACATTGTGGGCTATCCCTTCACTCTGTTGGTGGTCTCTTTTGCTGTGCAAAATTGTTTTTAATAAAATGAGATCCTAGCTGTTGTTTATTCTTTGTGATATCTCCTGTGTGATCAGGGTTTTTTTTCCCATAACGTTTTTTGCCTACAGGGATTTCTTTGAGAGTTCGACCTACTCTGTCCTCCAGCAGACTTAGTGTTTTTGTTTTGATGTTTAGATTTTGATCCCTTTCCATTTTAGGTTAATGTATGGAGAAAGACATAGGTCTAGTTTTCATCTTTGGCATGCGGAAAGTGTGTTTTTGTAGCTCTATGTGTTAAAGAGATGATCTGTCTTCCAGGGAATGTGTTTGTCTCCTTTGTCAAGCGTAAGGGGGCTGAATATGTCTGGAGATGTTTTTGCAACTTCTAATCTGTTCCATTGATCCTCTAGTCCGGCCTTTTTTTGTTGTTGTTGTTGTTCCCAGTTTCATGCTGTTTATTATCACAGTAGCTCAGTAGTGTAATTTCATGCCAATGATTGTGATGTCCACTGCTTTGCTTTTGTTACTGAGAAGTGGCCTTTTTCTTCACATTCCCCATGGAGTTTTGTTTTCTCTATTTCTGTTAGATATGCTGTTGGAATATTTTATGTTTTATATTTTTATTCATTTTTCATCTTTATTGGTACATTGTATATATACATCATGATCACACTCATTCAGAATTTGTACCAGTTATTAATCAGTTAATTAATTCTCATTTTTCCCATTCCCCTACCAACCCCACAACCCTCTGCCCCCTAAATACATAAGCTTTGTTTCCTTTTTTTTATTATCAACACATTTTTTTCTTATCCCTCATTACTCATCCCCACCCCATTTCCCTTTTAATATTTTGTATTTCCTAATATCCATCATACATTTAGGAAATTTTTAATTTCCATGTATGCATGAAATTCTTGTGTTGTTTTTTTTTACCACTGATTTTGGATTTTACTGCCCTATTATCTGATAATATGTATGGGATTATATCACTTCCTTTGAATTCACTTAAAATTCTATGAGATAGTATGTAGTCTTCTTTGGAGTGTGTTCTTTGTGCAGGTGAGGAAAATATATATTCTGATGTTGTGGGGTGAAACACTGTGTGGACATGTAGTAAGTCCATTTGTTCAATTGTTTGGTTGAGTTCCAGTATTTCCTTTTTTGGGTTTTTTGTCTAGTTGATCTATTTGTAACAATGAAGTATAGAGTTCACAGATTAAATTTGTATTATTGCTTTATTTTTCATGTCTGTTAACATTTACTTAATATAGTTATATGCAGTTCTATTTTGTGCATGTATGTTTATGATTACCTCTTCCTGTTGGATTGCTCCCTTACAAAGAGGTAGGGACATTCTATGTCACTCTTAATTATTTTTGGCTTAAAATACACTTTGTTTGCAAATAGAAGCGCTATCCCTGTTTTTTTTTCTTTCTGTGTTTCTGTTACATGAAATATAGTTTTTCATTGTTTCACTTTCAGAGTATGAATTTCTTTTTTATATAAATGTCTTTCCTGCACACAGCATATGTTGTATCTTGCGTCTTGATTCATTCTGCCAGTCTGTTTTTTTTGATTCATGAATTGAGACCATTAACATTTATAGTCATGTATAGAAATGTATTTACTTATCCTTGTCATGATATTTTTCTGTTGTTGTCTCCTGTTTTGAGTCTTCTGTTTAGTTTCTTGCTTTGCCTGGTGGATTCATTTATTATTAGGATTCATGGAGTTATAATCTTTATCTTTTTCTAGAATATCCTTTAGAAAACTTTGGAGTGGTGGTTTGGTGTTCATGAATTTTCCCAAGTATTCTTTATCGTGGAAGTATTTTATTTCTCCACCCATTTTGAAAGATAGTTTTCCAGGGTACATCAATCTGGGTTGGAGGGTGTTTTCTTTAGGACTTGAAATTTTACTGTAAACTGTTCTCTTTTTTTGAGACAGGGTCTCACTTTGAAGTTCAGGCTGGCCCTAAGCTCACTAGCTCAGGCAAGCCTCAAACTCACAGAAATCCTCCTGCCTCTGCCTCTTGAGTGCCCGGATTACAGGCATGGGCCACCATGCCTGGTATTTCTAAGATGTTCTTGATTCAAGGGTTTGTGTTGAGAAGTCTGCAGTGATTCTAATGGGCTTTCCTTTGTAGGTATTTTTTTTCCTTTCTCGAACACCTTTTAACATCCAGTTCTTATGTTGAATTTCTGGAATTTGACTATTATCCATTTTGTGGATTTTATCATAGTTAATTGAAATTCATATGCTTCACTTATCTGTCAAATTATTTTTCCATGCTTAGGAATTTTTCTACCACTACTTTGGTGAAGAAGTTTTTTTTATTAATTTTCACTACCTCCTGCTTTTTCATTGAGTTTGATCAGTCTTATCTTATTCTTTTCTGCATCATCCAGCAACTGCTGGATTCATTTCTTCTAGTCCCTTGCAACTTTTAAGAAATCTTTCTTTTCATGATTGTTAATATCAATCCTGTCTTCTACATCTGATTCTGTCCTCATCTTGGATCACTCTGTTGCATGTACTTTCAATGATATTTTTAAAAAACTTAAAATTTTTTGTGGTACCAGGGATTGAACTCAGGACCTTGTGCTTTTCAGGTAGGCATTGTGCCACTGAGCTACATTCCCAGTTCAATGGTATTTTTAATCTGGATATCAGTTTGAACCTGTTTCATGGATTTCATTTCTTTCCTGTGTTAGGCATTCATGGTTTCTTTTTCCTAATCTCTATTTTTAAAAATCTGTATCTGGTCTAGAGTCATTAAGCATATCTTTCATCATAGTCTCACTATCTCTGTAGTTATCTGAGAAATTTTTTCTGATTTGATTTTTTTTTTTTCTAAAGCCTTGTTCATGTGCTTTGTTACTTTTGTTAGTCCTACTTCAGAGAATCCAGGTGGGTGGCTTTTGGTTTGTTCCATCTCATTGCCTCCTAGGTCTGCCTTTTTTTTTTTTAAAGACAGGGTCTTGCTTTGTAGTTCAGGCTGGGCCTGAGCTACTGTGTAGCCCAGGCAAGCCTCAAACTCACAGCAATCCTCCTGCCTCTGCCTCCTAAGTGCTGGCATTATAGGTGTGAGCCAACATGCCCAGCATTGGGTTTTGTGGTACTGATCGCTGGTATTATAGACACAAGCCACCACACCCCGCATTGTGGTATGTGGTACTGGGGATCAAATTCATGACCTTGCATTTGCAAGGCAGACACTGGAACCACTTGAGCTAAATTCTTGGCCCTACATCTGCCTTTTTTGAGCTGAAAGTCAGAGCTTGCATCTTGTTTAAGTGTCTTCTCATTTTTCTATTTTTAAAAGAAGTTTAAGTCCTGGGCTGATGTGTAAATTGATTTTGGTGAGCAGCTTTATTATTAGTCTTCAGAACCATTAAGAAATGAATTATTCTCACACTTGGCTTTCTGGTGTAGCTGGGTTTAGATGAGAAGGTTGCTGCTTACTTGGTCCAGCCCAGCCCCAGGGTCTTTCTTTGATACTGGCCTATAGAGTTTTTAAAACCTTTTGGGAATCTTGGTATATCAGGAAGAACTGCTTATTACCACAATTATGTCTCATTAGCTAAAGTAATACAATCACCAATAACAATAGCATCAAACACAGCCTAGAAAATGACAAACTGTGATAACTATTAATTTGCCTTCTTTGTGTATTCAAGAAATCTCCTGCTGGGTAGAACTTGGCTCCCTGCCCTCTTGCCATTTTAAACTTGGCAGCCTCATCATACACTGAGAGCCACTAGATAGATCCAACCTGCAGCTGTTCTGAGTTGTGAGTCCAGCTGGCCCCTCTCCAAGATAGCTACCAGCCAATTGGCCTCTCCTGGGGGATGTCTGAACCTCAATAACTCAACAGCCACTACAGTCTGCTGCATCTACTGCTCTATTTTATTGGTGTATTTCTCTGTGGAGGCCTCTGGGGTCACCTTGCCTGAGCAGGTTTGTGGTGTTCCTCCCACACACTGAGTCAGGGCTCAGAGAGAAAGTGCTGTCATTTCCTTCTTCATTGAACTCTCCATCTTCACTCTCCCTCGGTGTTTCAATTCTCCCTTCAGGTCCTTCCTGGGTCCCAGGGACCTACTTCCTCCCTTATTCTCTTCCTCACATTGCTATATTCCAGGGTCTGGACATCAAATCTCTGACAGGCTCTATCTTTCCTGCTCACTGCTCTGCCATCTTTCTGGAAATGGAAAATAGATCATCATGCCAGTTTTTTGATACATGCTTGGTGGAACCCATGGATGTTGAAGGTTGATGTATTTTGAGACAGGGTCACACATTGCACTCCAAGTGCTACCTGGAATCTGTTGTGTAGTCTAGGCTGGCACTGACCTTTCCTCCTGCCTCTCTCAGTCTCCTGAGTGCTGGGAATGTAGCATGCATCACCATTTGTGTTTTTAGAGGCTTTTATGTTGATGATTTGAGCCCAGGACTTGAACAGGCTAACAATCCTACCCCTGCATTTGATTAAACAGATTTACTTAGCATGATACTGATACATTTCATATGCAAATAACCTCCTGAGGTGGAACTCTTTTCTAAACTTTTTTTTTTTTTGAGACAGGATCTTGCTTTGTATTTTAGGCTGGATTCGAACTTATTATATAGCCCAGGCATGCCTCAAAATAATGGTAATCCTCCTGCTTCAGCCTCCCAAGTGCTGGGATTACATATCAGGAACTAAAGTGTTTCCTGAGTTCTCTGAACTGCTCTAGCAAATGAACTGATTCTAGGGAGTTGTGGGATCTTTAAGTCAGAAACACAGGTCACAAAGTGGGTCTTGCAATTTGCATTTAAGGTAGGGGAGGGCACTCTTTGGGACTCAGTTCCCGCCCTATAGGATTTTCAGGCAGACAGTGTCAGAACTGAATTGGATCAGAGAATGTCTACAATCTGGAGAAATGGTTGGATGGATGGTGGTGGGGAGAAATCCTTACACTTCTTGGAGACCAGAGGCCACAGAGGGGTCTTCTGTATTGTGTTTGAGTGCAAGGGAAGCCTATTTTGTTTCCTGTATGAGGAGTTGCTATGCTTTAGATTTGAAATGTCCCCCATGACTTATGGGTTGAAGACTTGGTTGCCAGATGATGGGCTTTTTGGGAAATGACTGACTTGTGAAGGCTGAAACTCTGTCAAGCTGATTAGATGACTAGTAAGACTGTAATTTTTTTTTTTTTTTTTGAGACAGGGTCTTGCTTTGTAGTTCAGGCTGACCCTCAGCTCACTATGTAGCCCAGGCAAGCCTCGAATTTAGCAATCCTCCTGTCTCTGCCTCCCGAGTGCTGGGATTATAGGCGTGAGCCACCACACCCCGCACTAGTAAGACAGTAATTAGATGGTGTTATTGGGATAGAATGAAAAGAAGAGGTGGGGCCTGGTTGAAGGGAGTGTGATTTTGGGAACTAGATCTGGCCCTCAGCCTTGTCCTATGGCTCTGCCTCTTGCTCTCTGCCTCCTGGCTTCCGTGAGGTGTGCAGATTATGCTGTTATGCTTCTCCACAGGTTGCTTTTCCTTCATCACAGGCTCGAAAGCCTAGGAATCATGAAGACATCCTTCCTCCTTTGTTTTTCTCAGGTATTTGGTAACAGAGACGAAAAGCTAACACAGGGGCCGATGGTGTTACTTTGTTTTGAAAGCAGAAGACTGCAGCACATTGATGGACTAACCCAGTGAAGATTCTTGACCTAGCAGACAGTTGACATTGAGATGCTAAGTGGGTGTAGAATAAGGGCATGAGAGAGGAATTTGTCTTTAATAAGACCAAGGGAACTGTTGTAACAGGGCTAAGAACAGAACGCAGACACTTGAAAGAATTTTATCTGGTAGCAGAAAAATAAGTTGGAGGTAACAAGTTTACTCTTGAAAGCTTCTGTTTTCTCATTTGGAGTGTAAATGAGATGACCAGTGGGGAGGAAGGGGTCCTGTGGCAGACACTAAGGAAGCTCTGAAAGAAAGGGGAGAGAATATGAAACAGATGTGTCTGAGACATTTCCTAGGGAAACCTGAGTTGAAGATTTCTGATCATTTGTTTAAAATACAGTAAGTCACCTACCCTCTTTCCTGTTACTTACCCTTTCTCATTTCTTTGCTACTGCGGTCCACAGAGATAAGAACACTAGGCACTGCTTAAAAATTATTTATCTTTTGACCTATCACGTGTCTACATGTATCCATCTAGCACCCATTTATCATTTATCTATCCGAGGATAACTGGAGTTGGGTTTTCTGATCCTGTTTTTCTGGCCATACTCTGTGCCCCTTTTCTATTCTTTTTCTTCTAAATGGTGCTCTGTTTTAGCCACTGCTGAATTTCCTGTTTTTGTCCTGAATATTTCTCATGGCCTCAATTAATCTCTGTGGACATGACACCCCAAACATTGTCTGTATCCTAGTTCTCTCCTCTGAGCTCCAGACTCAACATCTCTTTACTAGCCACCTCTATTGGAATGACAAGTCCAACATGTCAAGACATTTTTTTTTTTTTTTGAGACAGGGTCTCACTTTGTAGTTCAGGCTGGCCCTGAGTTCACTATGTAGCCCAGGCAAGCCCTGCTCAGCAATCCTGTCTCTGCCTCCCGAGTGCTGGGATTACAGGTGTGAGCCACCGCGCCCAGCCAACATGTCAAGATTTTATCTTTTCTATCCCAATCTACTCTTTAAACCTCCTCCAGAGTCTCTGTGAGCAGCACCCCTCCCCCACTGGATTAGCAAGGCAGGAACCACAGCATGAGCACCTCTGTTGCCTCTACTTCACTGTCTTGATCTTTTTCAGGTCAGTCATGTCTCTTGCCAGGCCAGAGACCCTTCAGCCCAGTCTTTGTTTTTGATTTTGTCTTACCTGGCCCAACTCCCAAACTTTGTTTCATATAACAAATTATGAATTTAGTACACACAGTGGAACTTTTATTTCAGAGAGGCCTCCACTTCCAACTCATCAGGTATACATCCTCCAGCCTAAGCTACTGGGGACACTGCATAGTAGTCACCTTTCTCCCTGTCATAACAAAAACTCTTTTCCAATGGACTCAAACTCCTGACCCAGAGTTCATTCCCTTTAGAGCCATCATATTTTCTGTGGCCTCCAGCTCTGGGCATCAGGCACCCAACCCTACTCACACTCTGGGATGTGGATAGAGCCAACACTTAGGGTGACTACAGAGTTCAGATCCCATTGGAAGACTTTTTTTTTTTGAGATAGGTCTCATTTTGTAGTTCAGGCTAAAATCTCTGGCCCTGGAGGACTTTTTAAAAAGAAAACTGTAACTTGCTTTAAGACAGCTAATGGCTTATCACTGTCCCGAGGACAAATCTAAGCTTTTTTATTTTTTTCTTTAAACATAGTTTATCGCATTCTTTCAGCCTTCCAGCTTTAGATCCTTTATACTGTCACCGAGAAATTGTTTGCAAAGTATGTAGCTGTTTTCATGTTTATGGGCTTTTGGATATAGAGGCATCTCTGCTAGGAATATACTTTCCATTCCTTCTTCAAATACACAGAAGAATCGATCCTTTATAGACATCCTTCACCACAATCAACTCCCACCCAGCCCGTCAGTTGTACCTGTTGCCCTCACTATCTCTTGCCACTCTGTAGCTCTTGCCACCCTGGGATGAGACTGTCCTTTGCACAGCCACTTCCTCTGGTGGTCAGGCTGTCAATGGAAGAAAGTGCAACTCCTCATTTTTTCAGGTTCCTTCTTGGCAAAATGCAGGCACATTTGTTCACATTTCAACATTTGTTCATATATGTTACAACAGTTGATTCCATTTTTTTAAACTACAGTTTTGGCCAAGCTTAGCCAGAATTTGCCTCTCATATTTTCCACTGAGTTTAAGTTCTGCTTTTAGGAACTGCTAATTTGGAAGGGGCCTTAGAGGCAGAAGTGGGGAGCAAAGAGATATCCCGAGAGGGCTCTTCACTCAGCTTTAGTTACCTGTAATTTGCATACTAAATGAGGTGAAGAACAGGGTCCCCTGTGACATCTTAAGGCAAAAGTTTCTATTTTAAAACTCTTGAAATGAGTGCACAAGTTATAGTGGCTTTCTCAAGATTATCATTATCACATATTTAATTTTCCTTTGTAGATAGGTAAGGGATTTCTGCCAGATTTCTATGTTGTGTGCTGTAAACTACTGAAGTAGAATCATTTTTTTTGTTTTTTTTTTTTGCTTTTTGAGACAGGGTCTTGCTTTGTAGTTCAGGCTGGCCCTGAGCTCACTATGGTGCCCAGGCAAGCCGCCGCGAACTCAGCAATCCTCCTGTCCCTGCCTCCCGAGAGCTGGGATTACAGGCATGAGCCACCACGTCCGGCAGAATCATTTTTTAAATTAGTATGATACGTAAGTATTCATGTTGAGGAATGACACATCTACATATCACATCTTCGCTGTTTTACTCCATCTTCTCCTTACTCCTCTAATCTCCTTCTATCCCCATGAATCTGAATCATTTACAAGAAATTACAGCAGCCTCCTAACTTGAATATCCCTACAGTGTAGCCAAGGCAGACCAATGTAGTGGCCTTTCATTTCTTACACATTCCTCTCTTCAGTTTTAACTATTTGGAAAAATTGTGGTCAACCATAGATTTCTGCCTTAAAAGCTGGGTTCATATATGACTAAACCTGTTACGGTTGATGTTATGGCTTGTCTCTTGATATCAAAGCCTCATGCAGTTGTAGATGGGGCTATTCAGAGATGGCTGGAACTAGCTTGTGTGATTCTGGGATTAAGGCTGTGTGATTACTAAAGCAGATTACTGGTTAGTTTGGGATAGTTCTGGGTATGGATAATGGGAAGGCCCACCTTGCAGGTGGGTAGCATTATCAAGAGTGGGTAGCCTGGAAGGGATAAAAAGAAGCAGGTTTCTGCTGCTGCTGCCTTGCTGCCCACTGTGAACCGTTTCTTCTCTGGGGTGTCCCTCTGCCATGCCTCCCTGCCTTGAAGCTAGCCAACTATGAACTAAAAATTCCATAAACTGTGAGCTTCTATAATCCTTTCCTCCTTTAACTTTGGTGTCAAGATTATCATGATCACATCCTTAATCTTCCTTTGTAGATAGGTGAGAGATTTCTGCCAGATTTCTCTGCTGTGTGCTGTAAAGTACTGAAATAGAATCATTTTTAAATTAGTATATGATACATAAGTATCGAAATAAATAACTAGAAAATAGTAGATAAGTATTTTTTTGTATCAGCAATAAGTAACTGGAATAGTAGATAAGTATTTTTATTTTGGTCTCATTATATAGCTCAGGCTGGCCTGCAACTTGATATTCCTAACTCAGTCTCTAGTTTGTTGGGTTACAGGCATGTAACACCACACCCCCTAAAGAATTTTTACAAGCTTAAAATTTTAGCTATCTAAAACATCTTGTCTCAAATACATATTGCCCACTTGTTTCTGTCCTCAAAGAAAATCACTGTTGAGTGGGAATAAATGACTGACAAAGAACATACAGAAATTGTATTATTAATAAAACACTATTATAAACTTCTGCAGAATATAAACTGATTTTGTATCAAGACTCTTTGAAACTTTTAAAACTATATGTAACATAAACTTATTATTATTACTATAATGTATTCATTTTCCATTTTCCAATCTAGAAAATATACTGCAAGTTAACAAGGGGGAAAAAATCTGAACTGCTTTATAGAGAAAAAACAATGAACACAAAAATACCCCACTCAAAGCTAAAACAAATCCAATCAAGAAGTAGATTCTGCAAAGCCTATTAATCCTCTAACTTAAAATAAATTATCACCCAAGTTAAAATAACTCCACCATCATGGCAATTTGAATAAACCAGAGCCACACTCCTAGAGGGAAATTATATTAAATGTAAGAAAAATGTAATAATCTTTTTAGAAAATGAGAAAAAGCAACTTCCATGTTGGAAAGCAAGTATACTAAATACTTCATGTTCATCTGGCCTGTGTTAGAATTAAAGAACTTGTTCACATAAGTGATGTGAACATGGATATCAGAAAACCAAGCTCCTTAGCTATTTTTTCAATTTAATCTCAGAAGAACCAACTAAAGAAGCTTCAAAATCCAAGGATAGACTGGTCCCAAAGCATTTCTTCCTCTGTTCTTTCTTTGCCTTGTTCCTTTTTCTCTTTCCTGCGCTTACGGTCCTCCTTCTGAGAGGCTAAATCTCGGCTTTTTTTCTCCTTCCGATGCTTCAGCTTTTCTGTGCTGACCTGGGCAGTTTCTGTTTCCACCTTTGTTTTTCTTCTTTGGATACTTTCATATTCTTCTAAATCCACTTCTGTAGGACTTCTTTTACTCTTATGCTTGGGCCGCTCCTCCTTTGGTTTTTCTTTGCCTTCCTCTGGGTACCTTCTTCTCTTCTGATGACTGGATTTATGGGTACTAGTCCTGTATCCTGAGAAGACATGCTTGGGACTCCTAGATTCTACACTGGCTGAACCATGATTATATTCTTGCTGACTGAGGTTCAGGGGTGCTGGTGTTTCTGAGAAACAGTCCCTGGGGAACTGAGAGTAGCTCAGAGACTCTAATCTTGGCCTGTTGTCATGAGTTGGGAACCACTGAGGTAACCGGTTTTCTGTCTGTGAAATATTGCGTGATCTTGGGTAGGTCTGGACGGTTCTAGATGGGAGTCTTTGATCAAACATTCTAGATCTGGGTCTGGAATCAACTTCTTCCCTGTACTCGTAGCTTTCCAAATAGTCCTCTCTCATTTTTCTGAAACAAGTCTTTGGCTCTAAGCCTCTGGCTTTCTGCACTTTAATATAATCTTCAAGTTCATCTTGAAAAGAGTCATATGACTTTGAATGCTTCATTAGGTTGACATAAAAGGATTCTCTGCAGGGAAGATGGGGAGAAAAGCCTTACTAAATTATTTGCTTTGGGTATTTCCTTTGTTCTGGAAAAGAGTTTCAAAAAGAAGCCAAACAAATTAAAACCTATGTTAGCATAGTTAACTATTTTGATAGTGTATGCCAAAAAAAGTAGTGTCAAGCTGGTCAACTACCTTCCAGGGCACTCACGAGAAACCGTATCCTTCTCTAAAGGGGGAGGAAGAGGGTAGAAAGGAGCTAACACAGAGACAGGGGATGCTGTTATAGGACTAAAAAGGTAAGTTGTACAGGGAAGTTTCAATAAGAACCATACATCTGTAGTGAGTGGTCTGATCTGGATATTTACGTAAAAGTTCTGAAAAAAAATTTTTTTTCTTTTCTTGAGACAGGGTCTTGCTTGTAGTTCAGGCTGGCCCTGAGCTCACGATGTAGCCCAGGCAAGCCTTGAACTCAGCAGTCCTCCTGCTTCTGTCTCCTGAGTGTTGGCATTACAGGCATGAGTCACTATGCCCAGTTGAAAATTTTTTTTAAAAATTCTGATTGCTTATTGCTTTCTAGGAGAACCACAAAGAAGTAAATTGATCTTCAAAATCTTCAGTCTACCAAAACAAACTCACTCACCTGACTATAGTACTGTAGGGCTTAATGATAAAAGGATGTTTTTAAAATGGTTTGGGAATAGTGTAATTTCAGCTGAGCTGAAAACTTAGGTATAATGTATGCGGGATATGAAAGACAGAGTTCTGTGTCTTCTGTGTAGTGCCTGGATTTTGTTCCATGACTTCTCATTGGCTACAAAGCATTCTAGAACATCTCTGGTTTGTTCTCTCAAAGTACTTGTGATGGGACAAGGAAGAAAATGGAGGAGAAAGCTGAAAGAGAGGGAACTGACACAGAAAAAGTTTCAGATCACAGATGCATCAGAGCTTTTGTGTGCTTATTTAATTCTTTTGTGTGAGGGAAAGAGAGGAAGTACTCACTATTCCTGATATGCTTTCTTACCCCGACTTTAAATCCTGAATAAATACCAATATTGCAGAAACTTTACTTACTATAATATACCCTACACATTCTGGGGGATTTTTTTTTTTTTTTTTGAGACAGGGTCTCGCTTTGTGGTTCAGGCTGGCCCTGAGCTCACTATGGAGCCCAGGCAAGCCTTGAACTCGGTAATCCTTCTGTCTCTGCCTCCCGAGTGCTGGGATTACAGGCGTGAACCACCACGCCCGGCACTGTGGTATATGGTATTGATTGCTGGTGGGCGTGAATCACCATGCCCAGCATTGTATGTGGTTGCCGGGGATTGAACTCAGGACCTTGTGCTTGCGAGGCAGGCGCCAACTGAGCTAAATCTCCAGCCCCCTGGGAGATATTTTATCTCCAAAAATTAGGAGGCAGCACAAAACCATAGAATTTTAGAGTCACTAATGATCAATTATTTTCCTGGAAATTTGAGATGAAAGCGGTCTGAGGCCTGACTTGATGAATTAGAAAAATTAGCTCATTTTCAACTTAAATGGTATAAAAATTCCAACTAGGATGATAATAAGGTAAAAAAAAAACTTGAATACATATGGGCAAAATATTTTAACAGACATTGCAGTAAATAAATGGTCAATTACATGAAAAGATGGTAAAGATTACTAGCCATCATGTAAATATTAATTAAAACCACTATGAGTATCACCACATACTCACTGGAATAACTGAAGACTGACAATACTAGCATCGATAAGGATATGTGGTACATATAGGAAGCCTCATAGATTGGTGGCGGGAACATAAAACGGTATAAACACTTAGAAAGCAATTTGACAATTTCTTAAGAAGTTACACAGGCACTTACCAAATGACCTCGTTATACCAATCTGAGGTATTTACCCCAAAGAAGATATATACCTAGCCAAACACTTCTATATGAAAGTTCTTAATAGTTTTATTTGTAGTAGTCCCAGAAAGAAAAAACCCTCAAATTTCACTTATTATGTGAAAGGGTAAATCAAATGATAGTATAATCACACAGTAAAATAAAAACTATAGGTGATAAAGAGTAAAAATAACCCCAATTGTCCATCAGTTAAGTAGATAAATGTGGTATATTCATATTATAGAATACTATTCAGCAGTAAAAAAGTAATGAAGTACTGATATAGCATAACACTGTCAAACCTTGAAGTGAAAGGAGACAGTCCCAAAGACCACAGATGGCAGATAGGAAAAAAGAAGTGAAGGAAACCTTACCTTTGTCAGGCTGAGGACTTGGTGGAGAAATCTGATCATATTTATCTAGTACTTGCTTCGGTTTTTTCGCATGAACCTTCTGCAAATAGTGAGACTGTACAACAATCTGGGAGCTAAAAATCATGATGCAGAGATTACAAAATTTATTTTTGTTCAATACTCTCTACTCCCATTCACCTGAAATCAAGCACAATCTTGTTATGAAGATTAAAGTTTATAACTACACAACAGACCATTCAACTCAAAATCACAAAATCCTGCTTCCTTTTGTTTCCTATAAACCTGAAAACGAAGCCTTTTTTTCCTGTGTGTTGTGTGTAGAACTAGTATTTTATTCCAGATATCAAAATATCACAGTTGAGAGATTTAATAGGTTCAGTTACCAGAGTATGAGAAGAACACTGGGAGAAGATTATTGTAATGTAGTATACTAAAGACTGTTCTTTCTCCAGGATACTGGTAGATAGGAAAGATGATGCAGAAGCCACATCATATAAAGAAAAAGGACACCAGATAGGGAATCTGATCTCACTTGAAGGCTTAGATATATCTGGAACTAGTTAAGGAGACATTTTACCTTTAACTCTAGCATTCTATAATTCTAAGCCTCTTAAAAAAGGGGAGAAGTGGAGAGTAAAATTACTGCATATTCTTATAATCTTCAGATACACCAAGAGAAACCTCTGGGCAGGGACCTAACATCTCTTGGTTCCTAGTAATAGTTTCCAGGGCCAGAGATTTAGCTCAGTGGTTCCAGTGCCTGCCTAGCAAGCACAAGGTCTCTGGTTCAATCCCTGGTAATCACACACAACAATACTGGGCGTGGTGACTCACACCTGTAATCCCAGTACTCGGAAGGCAGAGGCAGGAGGATTGCTGAGTTCGAGGATAGCCTAGGCTACGTTGTGAGCTCAGGGCCAGCCTGAACTACAAAGTGAGACCCTGTCTCAAAAAAAAAAGTTTCCAGGTCCAACTCTGTCACTCGTTTTCTCTCCCCATCCCCACCCTGTCATACTGGGGACTGAACCAAGGGCCTTCAAACTGAGTCACAGTCCCGGTCCTTTCTAAATTCTGAGACAGAGTCTCACTATGTTCTTAAGTTGTCTTGGCTGGGCTTGAACTTGTGATCTTCCTGCCTCACTCATTCTTCCAAGGGTTGGGATTTTAGGTGCAAACCACCAAGCTTGGGTTCTCTTGTATTTTCTGTAAGAATTAGACTATATTAGCTTTCTGACACAATGGAACACATGGAGAAAAGAAAATGAGTTTCAAAATTATAAAAAACTGAGTTTAGGGCCGGAGATTTAGCTCAGTGGTTCCAGTGTCTGCCTAGCAAGCACAAGGTCCCTGGTTCAATCCCTGGTAAACACAAACAACAATACTGGGTGTGGTGACTCATGCCCACCAGTCATCAGTGGGTGTGAGCCACCAATGCTGAGTTTGGTGGCTCAAACCTGTAATCCCAGCACTCGGGATGCAGAGGCAGGAGGATTGCTGAGTTCAAGGCTTGCCTGGGCTACACAGTGAGCTCAGGACCAGCCTGAACTACAAAGTGAGACCCTATCTCAAAACAACAACAAAACAAAAAACAGAAGAACCCCTGAGCTTAAATCCTAATTACCCCAATGTAAGTCAAGCTATATCTCTTGCCTATCAGTCTCCTCATCTGTTAAAAGGACAATGCCTCCCCACACAGGGCTCTTGGGAGGATTAAATAAGATGACATGTATGACATTTAACTGCTACACTGAAAAACTTCAGTAGGATGTATTTCCTTCATTCTCAACCTACCTCATGCTGTAAAATCTTTTATTATTGAAAGTGCAGCACTACTCCACAGATGCCTTTTATATAAAGTGCCTGTAAAAAATTCAGTCTTCATTCAATAAAGTATCTACAGAGAAAATGGAGGTAAGACGGATCAATTAAACATCTTTCAACTATGCAATAGTATTTCATATATATCAAATTCTAATCTTCTGAGTGCTTACAATGCTACAGTAATTGCTTTCTGTTCATTAGAATGGTAATATGAAAATATTCAGTAATTCTACAATATTTAATATGGTATCATATTGTTATTTGGTCTACAAAATACCAGTTTGAAAGTAGCTACTGCAGCACCACAAGAATAAACATTATGGTCTGGGGCATCAACATACAAAGGTTGGCTAAAAAATTCATTCATGGCATTTTGTGTTAGAGCAATTCTCAAAAAATGTAGGTTTTTTTTTTTTTTTTGGTGGTACTGAAATTAACTCACAATCTTCCACTGAGCTATATTCTCAGCCCTTTTAAATGTATTTTGAGGCAGTCAGTTTCACTAAATTTTTGAGTTGCCCAGGCTGAGCTTGGATTTGTGATCCCCCTGCCTCAGCTTCCCAGAGTGCTGGGATGACAGGTATGCACTACTACACTCAGCTTGCAGTGCATTCTAGGACAGTCACTGATTAAAGCAATAGTAAGTCCCTTCATATCTGTGGGTTCCACACCCTTGGATTAAACCAACTACTGGGAGCTATTATTTGAAAATCGTGCCTGTACTAAACCTGTATAGACTTTCCCCATGTCATTATTTCCTAAACAATACAACGTAACATCTATTTGCATTGCACTGTGCAAGGTATTTTAAGTAATTGAGAGATGACCTGAAGTATATGGGAGAATGGGTGTAAGTTATATGAGAATACTACCTCATTTTCTATAAGCACCTGTGATTTTGGCAGCATCTGCAGGAAACCACTTCCCCAGTGGACAGTAAAAGAGGACTATACACCACTGTCTTTTGAGCATCATGCAGAAGCCATACATGGTTCTCCTTTTCTTGTGGGAGGCAATGTCCTTTATAGTTGGTATTGTAACCATGTGCATTTAAGACTCAGACAAGCTCCTCAAAGATAAAGTCATACTGGGCTGGAGATTTAGCTCAGTGGTTCCGGCACCTGCCTCACAAGCACAAGGTCCTGAGTTCGATCCCGGTAACCACATACAATGCTGGGTGTGGTGACTCACGCCCACCAGCAATCAATACCACATACCACAGTGCCAGGCACACCTGTAATCCCAGCACTTGGGAGGCAGAGACAGGAGGATTGCTGAGTTCAAGTCTTGCCTGGGCTACATAGTGAGCTCAGGGCCAGCCTGAACTACAAAACCGAGACTGTCCCCCCCCCCCAAAAGTCATGCTTATGACTATATCAACTTTAACTAAGTTTTTATTCTTATAATCTATGTCCCAACTGCTACATTCACATCTGAGGTCTACATTTTAATCTAAAGTTCCCAAAAAACCGGCCATGGTAGCACACATTTGTAAATCTACCACTCTGGGATGCTGAGACAGGGAGGTCACATGTTCAAGATCAGCCTGGACAACTTAGTAAGACCCTGTCTCAAAATTTTAGCCAGGGGCTAGATTTAGATCAGTGGTTCCGGCACCTGCCTTGCAAGTGCAAGGTCCTGAGTTCAATCCCCAGTAACCACATACAATGCTGGGCGTGGTGACTAATTTAGTCTAAGCAGGACACTATGGTTTGATTATGTCCCTGGAAGAGCACATGATGGGATCATCCTGAATGCAGCTGTGTGGGGAGGTGGGGCCATGGGAAGTGTTCACTGTATGGGGTGACCCCTTCACCACTAAGTTCTAGCTTATGCTGAGTCAGCCACAGATTTCAACACTGACCTTCAGTGCCATGGGCAATGCAGAAAGGTCCTTGCCATATGCTAGTCCCTTCACTCACCAACTCCTAGTCCCAGAACAGGCTGTGAAGGACAATCTCTTTCCCTACATAAACTACTCAGCTGTAGTTTTTTAGAAACACAAAATGGACTATGATAGGTGGCAGTTGTATTAATATAAAAACTGCACCCGAGTGAGTTGGAACCACACATGATGCCATGGAAACATGTCCAAGATGTGTAAATGAAAAAACAAGATGTAGGAAGCTAGCTACACATCTAGTTTTTAAATCCAATTTTAGTATAAACAACCCAAAATATCAAGGAAAAATTTTGGGGCATTGTGGTGCACCCCTGTAATCTTAGCACTGGAAGACTGAGGCAGGATGATTACCATGAATTTGAGGTCAGCCTTAACTATAGAAAGATATCATCTTGAAAAAACAAAAAATATACAAGCAAAAATTTTCTATCATGGATTTTCTATCAGGGAGGAGCTATTGTGACTGGCCTAGGATCCACTTACTTCCTTTCCAGGGGAAAGGGAAGACAGGTGATCTCCAGATCTGAGCCAAAAGCCTCTGTGCCAAGAAGGGACCTCATTTCTAAAATTCCCCTAGTAACATGCCCCTGGCTATGGGCCAGTAGTAATAGGCTCCAAGTCTATGACTCACAGCTCATGTTACAGAAGCTCAACATTCCTAGGGTAAAATACAGAGGTGACTCACAATCCACAGAGGGAAGCTTCCGTCAACTTCACCTAGAAATTTATTATCCTGGGCAAGAGCTACATGTGTGATGTAAGAAAACTTTCTTCAAGGAGCCATCTTTCATGCGCTAGACACTTTTCTACTTTGAGGCTCTCAGTTACCTCTACTCTTGAAATAATTACTGAGTTTTGTCACTGGATTATATGGCTGATTCATGTGAATCTCATTTGATAGTCATCTTGTGTTAACTAAGTTTTTATAGGAAAAAATATGTAAAGATACACACTAAATTTAATCTGGTCTGGGAAATGGGGAACATTTAACATTTGCTCTCTGTCTGTATCATTATAATTTTTATAAAAAATATGACTTTGTAGTTAGAAACTTCATAGCTGCTAAGCATGGTGGCACATGACTGTAATGCTATTACTCAGTAGACTGAAGCAGGAGGATTGCTGCAAGTTCAAGGCCAGCCCAGGCTACATGGTGAGGTCAAGACCAGCCTAAACTACACAGTGAGACCTTATCTCAAAAAACAAAATAAAGAAACCCAAAAAACTTCATAAATATTTGTTACACTGGACATCTTCAAACTAAGTTTATGTCAGTGTACAGATTTAAAAAGGTTTGCTTGAATTAGGTCTGGTAGCACATACCTGTATACCTTGCAAAAAAACTTCATAGTTAAAAACACCAGCCAGGCATGGTGGCACATGACTATAATCCTAGTACTCAGGAGACTGTAGCAGAATAGCTGTCTGTTCAAGACCAGCCTAGACTAAATGATATCCTATCTCAAAAAGTTTTGTTCAAAAATATTATGTGTTCAAGATAGTAACTATAAATCTGAAATATTTTAGAATCTGGTAAATAGATCTCTCAATTATTTGTTTTAAAATAATTTGCATTTGATTCTAAAATCAGCAAAGTAAAAAGGATTAACTGCTGAGGTTTGCAGAACTTTAACTCAATATGTACTGTGTATGGTGACACTCTATTTACACTATTAACCTTTTTAAGGCAGGCAAGATCTCACCCTGTTGCCCACACTGGTCTAGAATACTTTGGCTTGAGCAGTCTTTCTGCCTCAGTCTCCGAGTAGCTGGGACTTGGCAGCTACTTCATGTTAAGTTCAGGGTTCATAGCAGTTCTGATGTCCCGACAGGAATTTTTTTTTTGGACACAGGCCGTGTTAGGTAGGTAGTTCAGCTGGCCTTGAACTCACCATTTGGTCCATGCTCTCATTCTCAGGGATTCTCCTAATTTACCTCCCGAGTGCTAGGATTAGACGCATGGCCCACCGTATCTGGACAGATTGTGTCATTTCTGGGTACTGGGCACTGAATCTAGGACTTGCCACACGTTAAGCAAACATTCTAATACTGAGCTATACATCCCCAGCTGACTTTTCATTTTGAGGTCTATACAGTCCAGGCTGGTCCCAAAACCATCATTTTGCTGGTTCTGTCTCTTGGGTTCTAGGGTTACAAGTTCTATGGGCCACCATGTCAAATTTCTATTGATATTTTAAAAGTGAGAATAGGATTATGATATATATGAGAACAGTAATCCTTTGATAACTTCTGGAGGAATCTCCTAATAGCCTTAAAAAAAAAAAAGAGATACTGCTTAACTACCAAAGTACCAAACTGTATTTTTCCTTGTAGCCCAGGCTGATCTCAAACTTGTTATCATCCTGTCATTGGCTTCTGAATGGTAGGGATACAGGAATATGTTACCCTATTATTTAATGCTTTTATACCTAAAAATTTTTTTTTAAATGCCAAGTTCTAACAGTATGGCCTTTTCCTTTTTTGGATACTGGAAATCAAACTCAGGACCTTGTGCTTTGCCAGGCAGGCATGGCACCACTGAGCTTCATTCCCTAACCTAATAGTGTTTTAAATAGTGTGATATACCAAGAATTTACTGTTTGCCAAGTCACAGTTACCTGAACCACTAATGAGTGATATTTACCTGAAATATAGTGACAAAAGCTAATTTTTTTAGGTAATAATATTTTGGTAAATAATCTGTACCATAACTTGGTACAGGTTTCATGTTATCGGATGGCCATTAAAAGGCAATTTCATATTTCATGAATTAATAGTTCTAACATACAATCAGACCAGAGGAAAATACCAACATAGGAGCACTACAGCTGCTGTTTTAGAGCTATAGGCAATTAGTGCAGAATTCTTCAACCAACTAGACACTACTGACATTTTGGGTAGGATAATTCTATTTGTGTTTGTGTGTGATTGTCTTATAAATTCTAGGATGTTTATGGTTATCTCTGGCTTATACCAAATAGATACCTGTAGCATCTGTGTTCTCTCACCATATCCCTCCCTAATTGTAATGATAAGGAAAAATGTCTTTAGACATTGCCTTTGGTGTGCACTGGGTGTGAGAGCACCATTAACTGAGAAACTGGACTAGTCCCAATAATCTACCCAATGGATGACAAAACTCAAGTCCAGGAAGTATGGTAAATACACAGAGTCACACAGCTGGTGAAGAAACAAGCCCTAGCACCTATTATTAGTCAAGTTTTTGAGTCTAGTATTTTCATTTTTCTACTACCTTGAAGTTGTATAAGTTATTGCTAGCACTGTATACAAACTGCCATTTTTAAGTCTGCATATATTAAAAAAGCTCCAAATGTCAGGTCTGGGAAAAGCTGTTTTCCCAAGAACTATTCCCAAGTCTTCCTGTGATCTTGGGATGGGAACCATATCAAATTGTAGCCTTGACACCTATAAGCTGCTAAGGTATACTTGGTGACAAGTAGAAAGTTTAATAAAAAAGTAAAAGATTTTATTTTTTATCTCAGAACAAAGACACTTATCCTCTAGGCTACCTGAAGACACTTACTTGGTTGCAACCAACTTCTAATGAACTTTATTATATTTGTTTTCCAGTACCAGGGGCTGAACCCAGGGCCTCTGCATGAACTATGCCTGTAATCAGCCCTTTTTTATTTTGAAGACAGGATTTTGCTTAGTTGCCATGGCGGGGCTGCAACTTCTGAACCTCCTGCCTCAGCCTCCCAGAGAACTTAAATTTATAGATGTCTGCTGCCACACCTAGCAAAACATTATTTTTTTAGGGTTAAAAGTGGCTCTCCTAGAAAAAGGAATCTAAACTAGACTATGATATTTTGGCTATCATCCTTTACAGATAAAAACAAAAATACCAGAAGGCCATAAAAATTAATAAAAAACTATAAAATTATATCTGAATGTTTCACTGAGATCTATGGGGAAATCAAGTACCATAACCCAAAATCATGCCCAAAACTGCTTTAGTGCCTTATGTGCCAGTTCCCAATCGCCAGGCTGTTTGCAGGTACACAGTACTTGTAAGAACTCAAACCTCTTAAACTGGGATGATCAAGAAACAGCTTTTTGTGTTATGGGAAATGTGTTGGTGAGAACTGTGAAAACTGTCCAAAACTCTGTACAGAGATAACTACAACTGAACATGACTTCTACAGTTTATGGCCAGGTCTCTAAAGATAATTTAGAACTTCCCTCCCACTTTGGAAAAGCTCAGGGCAGTCAGATTAATGTCTGTTCTAGCTAACACCTGGTGATAGGCCCCTGACTTCCGGTTTCTTTTTTCAGATGGCCTCACTTCATAGCTCAGGGTGGCCCTGAACTATTGCAGCCCAGCCTGGTTTTGAACTTGCCCTGATGCTCTTGCCTCAGCCTCCCAAGTGCTGGGATTATAGGCATGCACCACCACACCTGGCTTCAGGGCTTTACCTGTTTCCTGTGCTGTGTACTGAATGGTACGCAAGAGAAGTTTACGACTGACCTGTATGTCCAGCGGCACCTGTTTTAAAAGGTACTTATTAAAAAGGGCTCACAACTGTAAATCTTTCTGACATCGTTTTGGTGCTGGCAAGAGAACCCAGGGTCTTGCATGAGCTGGACAAGTGCACTACCACTAAGCTACATCCTAGCCTTCCTTCCTATGTTCTTCTAAGATGCACAGAATCACTCACAACTCAGGAATGTCTTTCTTAGAGGGGGAGGCCTGTCTCCTAGTCTGTGTGGGGGGATAGCCGCCGAACCTGATAATATCCAGCCATTAGACAGCTGGCTTACATGACTTTACAACGACTAGACTAACTCGTGGTGATTATTCATCTCCCTGACTCACTAGGCCCTTCCTTACCCCTTCTTATGAATTCTTTCAAAGGCCCAGTCATCTAGAAGCAAATCCGAATAGAACTCAACTTTTCTCCCTACAGTCTGTAATTAAACTCGGACCACTGTTAGAAGATGGGCTTCTAATGTTAGTGATTTATCTTACACTGTTAAATCCTCAAAAATTCCAGGAAAGGTGCACCCCTGTACTCCCAAAACTCTGGGAGGCTGAGACACAAGGATCGCCAAGTTGGAGCCCGGTCTACACAGCTGAGCAAAGCTGTTTCAAAAGTAGGAAGAAAAAAAAAAAAAAGGTGTGGGACGTAGCTCATTGCAAAGGCCCTGGGTTCAATCCATAGTGGAAGGGGGAGCTGGGAAAACTCTAAAGTGATTCTCTCGAGCCTCACCCCTTCTTCTACCGAAGAACTGTGCAACTTTTATAAAGTTCCCGAGCTACTTCCTAGAACACCCCTCCCCATACCTAACTCCATTTCTGAACACCCTACCGTGAAATCGCTACTCTCCAGGATGTTGAATTTCACTGCCACGGTCTGGGCTTTTTTCTCCTATCTCTGCCCGTTCAATTTTCGGGTTCGTTCACCGGCCCCCCTCTCCCTTCCCCGATGCCCCAGGAACACAGACCCTGCCTGGCCACCTCTCTCCCGTCTGAGGCGTCCCCCGGTCCTCCGCGGGGAGCCGGGCGCCGCGCTGCGAAGACGCCGGCCGCGCCCCGGGCGGCCATTGCACACACGCGGGGCGGGGCGGCGGGCGCGCGGGGCCTGCGCGGGCCGCGGGAGTCAGGGCGCTGGAGAACGGGCCGCCCCCGCCGCCGGGCGGGAACTCACCTTCGCTGAGGCAGGGGCGGGATCTACAACTACTGTCCCCCTCCCCGCCAACGCCGCGGGCCGAAGGACAGGCGGCGGTGGAGGTGGCGGAGAGGCAGGAACTACCGCTGCCGCCGCCGCCGCCTCCGCCGCCGAGAAGGAGGGGTGGGAGGAGGAGGCGGAGACCTGGCTTCCAGAGGGGAAGTCTCCGCCACTACCCGCGGCTGACTGGACTGCGCTGGTGCCATGGCGGCGAAGCGTCCCATCACGCATGCGCAGAAGGCAATTTGCGCCGGACAGCCCCTTTGGCTCCGCCCTTCTGCCCTCCCCTCCCCCCGCCCTGCCCGCCATTTCCGGGCTTCTCTAACTGAGTCACTGGAGTTCGGTCGGTCATTCCAAGTTCCCGTTGGCGGGAGTGAGGAGAGCGTGTGACCGGTGTCTTGGGGGAGTAAATCTAAAACCTAATGAAAGTGAAATGAGCCTGGAAGTTCGTGGATTCCTTGCAGAGTATCTTAAAAATACAGAGTGCCCTGCCTTATCTTTACCTTTTTACAGTTTTTACTACACAAAATAAAGCATAATCCCTGGTCATGAAATATTGGCATTATTGGTCCATTAATGACTTTTCAGCTGATACATATACGGGAATAACACATACATCTATATTCAGTGTACAAATACATCTTACCTCATCCCGTGTCGCAAAGAAATCAGTACGCTTGTTCATCATTTCTTTCTTCCATCTCTCTCAAATATATGTATGCATATAAGCACATATATATTTACTTATGTATGGCTACACTGTTTAAACTGTCTTTAAACTTCATAAGATTTTTATTTTCCTCAGTACACCATCCTGGACCATCAATGTCGCAATATACCGAGTTCATCTAAGCTATTGGGAATGGCTGTAATTTTTCAATTCACTGCTATACAATATCCACCTGTTTTTTGTTAATAAGTATATTTCTTGTCCATGGTGCAAGCTTCTCTTTGGTATCCTTTACTTTCCTGTCGTTGACACTGCTTTATTTCAGATTCTTGTTCTCAGCATCTCTAGCCTGAGACAAGCTATTATCTCCTTTCTCTGACACCAATTGCTACAATCTTCTCTCCCTGTTGCTACCAATGGTTCTGTCTAAGCTTATTACTGGCAGCCTATTATCTACTGGAAAACAAGAAACTGAATCCTACTAGATTTTTGCACCCCCTGGATCCCTCATTTCTCCCTCTTGCTGCTTCTCCTCCTCCTCCTCCTCCTCCTCCTTCTTTCTTCTTCTTCTCCTTCTTCCACTTCCCCTTCCCTTCCCTTTCCTCTTCTCCCCTTCCCCTTCCTCCTCCTCCTTCTGCTCCTCTTCTTCCTCTCCCCTTCCCCTTCCTCCTCCTCCTTCTGCTCTTCTTCTTCCTCTCCCCTTCCTCCTCCTTCTGCTCTTCTTCTTCCTTCTTTTTCTCCTTCTTCTCATTCTCTCCTCCTCCTCCTCCTCCTCCTCCTCCTCCTCCTCCTCCTCCTTCTTCTTCTTCTCTTCTTCTTCTTTTTTTTCCCCCCCAGTCAGGCTATGTAGTAGCTTGCTATATAGTTCAGGCTGTCCTTGAAATCCTTGGTGTCACCAAGGATTACAAGTGTGTGCCACCATGGCCAGTCTCTCCCCCTCATCATTTTCCCACTGCCTTCACCTCTCCACCCTACTTTCATCTTATGAGTCAGCAACATTAAACTTATACTGATTCCTGTAGATATCACATGACTGTAGGTACTCAATTGTACCTGCTTCCTTTCCCCCATTTCTAATGGGGTCCTTTTTCCTCAGAAGTGATACTGTCCTGAATTCAGCTTCTCTTATTCCTATACATTTCTTCAAACTTTTATTATATATGTACCCTAAAGTAACACACATATTGCTTTGCAAGATTTGAAATTTTACATAATGTTATTACATAGACGTTCCTTGTTTAATATCTTAGCTGTTTAACTGCTGTTCAGAGTTGACCAAAGTGTGCTGTTTGGACTTAAGACCTGTCTTTGTTGTTGCTGTTGTTTTTGTTGTTGTTTATAGAGCCTCAATGTCTTTTATTTGTACAGTGCACCTTGTTTGTAGAGTACTGTAATTTTTGCTGAAGGTGCCATATAGTACCATGCAGTAGTTTTATATTCTGTTACACATTACAGTACTACATGAGAGTTACATAAGTAAAAGCAAACTCATCAAGTTGGAGTTTTCTTTGACCATTTCTTTGTTCTGAGTATTGTAATGCACATCTATATACAGTTCCTCATTTAGCAACCAATCCAACTAATGATGTAGTTGCAGGGACATAACTTGGTTGTTAAAGGAGGAATACCTATATGTCCTTCCAGTCCACTTAAATGCTTAATGTCTTGAAGACTTATCCTCTATATCATAAATCTTTTTATCAAGGGTCCTGATCCTAGTATTTGATACATGTGCTGGGTGTACAATAGGTGAATTTAGGAATTCCTTAGAGAAAGGCAGCTTGTAGCTAAGAATTTCTTAGACCTAGAAGGAGAAAGAGAGAAGCAATCATGCTATTTAATTTCTTTTTCTTTTTTAATAGAGACAGATTCTCACTAGGTGATTAGGCTGATCTTGAATTTATGGCAATCCTCTTGTCTCTGCCTCCCAAGTGCTGGGATTAGAGGCATGCACCATTATGAACAGCTGCTATTTTCTTTTTCCTTTCTGTCTTGTGGTGCAGGGACCAAATTCTGGGCCTTGTGCATGCTAGGTAAGTGCTCTACCACTGAGTCATATCCCCTGCTTTATGCTATTTTAGTAAAAACAGGGATGGGAGAAAACGTGAAGTTTCTTTAGTGATGTGCTTGTGCAGGACACAATGAACTATTAAAAGGACATTGAAGCCAGAGATTTAGCTCAGTGGTTCCGGCACTTGCCTAGCAAGCATAAGGTCCTTTGTTTGATCCCTGGTAACCACATACAACAATACTGGGTGTAGTGACTCACGCCCAACCAACAATCAGTACCACATACCACAATCCCCAGCAAGGTGGCTCAAACCTGTGTAATTCCAGCATTCAGGAGGCAGAGGCAGAGGCAGGAGGCTTGCCTGGGCTACATAGTGAGCTCAGAGCCAGCCTGAACTATAAAGTGAGACCCCGTCTCACAAAAAAAAAAAAAAAAAAAAGACATACTGCAATGTGATTGCTAGATGTATACAATTATGGATGTATACATTCCTCTTTGATTGTGTCTCTCACAGTACTTATGATATGAATGAATCATTTGTTGTTCTTTGGGGTAGTAAGGTTCACAGTCCATTTAATATTGTAAAGCATTCAGCAATTACAGTTTAACCAGAGGTTGGCAGACATTTTCTATAAAGGACCAAGTAGTGAATATTTGTGGATTTGTAGACCTTGTGTTCTCTAGGGAAAATATTTAACTCTCCCATTTTTTTTTTTTTGAGACAGTGTCTCACTTTGTAGTTCAGGCTGGCCCTGAGCTCACTATGTAGCCCAGGCAAGCCTCGAACTCAGCATTCCTCCTGCCTCTGCCTCCCAAATGCTGGGATTATAGGCGTGAGCCACTGTGCCCTGCACTGTGGTGTGTTTTGTACTGATTGCTGCTGGGTGTGAGTCACCACAGCGGGCATTGTTATATGTGGTTATTGGGGGATCAAACCAGGGACCTTGCACTTGCTAGGCAGGTTCTGGAACCACTGAACTAAATCACCAGCCCCTCAACTGTACCATTTTTGTAGTGTGAAAACAGATGTAGAAAATATGTAAACAAGTAGGAAAGTGGGGTGCTGCACATCTATAATCCCAGGACTCAGTTAGCTAAGGCAGGAGGATTGTGAATTTAAGCCCAGCCCTGGATACACTGTGAGACTGTCTCAAAAAATAACAGCAACAAAACGAAGGAAAATAAAATATGTAAACAAATGAGTATGACTCTTTTCTGATAAATTTTTGGTTTTAGTTACTGAAATTTAAATTTATGTAATTTTCATGCATCATATTGTACTATTCTTTTCTTTTTTTTGAGACAGAGTCTCACTTTGTAGTTCAGGCTGGCCCTGAGCTCACTATGTCGCACAGGCTGGCCTTGAATTCACAGATATCCTCCTGCCTCTGCCTCCCAAGTGCTGGGCAGGTGTGAGCCACCACACCAGGCTTGTATTATTCTTTAACTGCCTCCTTCCCCAGCCATTAAAGAAGGAACAGACCACTCCTAATGCACAAGCCTAAAGGAATCCTGTGGACATGGACCTAAGTGATCCTGGGCACCAGATACAAAGGAGGACAATCCCAGGGTTAAACCTTGGAGCTAAAGTCTTGTAGCTCCTGTGATTGGCCACTAGATGGTGATCCCCGCCAGTGCGACTCAGCCTCTGGGCACAGACATTGTCTCTGACTCAACACTTATCCCAAACTATATAGATTTGTTTCCCACGGTCATCTCCATGCTTCTTTGTTACATTCCTCCAATGTAGTGTATCCCAGGGAGGGCAACACAAACACTTTCTCAAGCCTCAGTTAGGTTAGTAACCAAAAGGGCCAGGACCATAATACAAATACCAGGCTGTCGTCCCCAAATGGAGGCTTCAATCTGTATTTGGACACAGATTCCACTTAAGATGCAGGCTGGGTGGAGCCCCTTCTTATATGAGGAAGACACTGGGAGCCTATGCCTAGCCTCGAAACCAACACATGGATAGTTATTTCCATAACAGCCCCTTCTCCTGACCTCTTCACATCACCTTCTGGGTGTGCCAGGGTGAGGTGGAGTGGGAGAAACTGTGCTGAAAAAGAAGTAGGTGAAGTGACACCTTCAATGTCACCTTTGGTGTCCCCTTAGGTGGAATCTCCCAGCTCAGGCTCCTCCTCCGGACCATGTACTTTTTTTGGCTCAAGCTGACTTCCCCCTTTTTATCCAAACACTCGAACGAAAGAGGCTGAATGCCTGTTAAAGCCATTAACACAGGAACACACTTCCAGCATCTTGGAGCGGGAGAGGGCTCACCTCTAGAAGTGTGACAGAGAAGGTCTGTGAAGCTCAAGTTCACCATCTTAACAATCACAGCATATTGTCGTGTGCCCAGACTCCTCGCTCAGTCTCTCAGGAAACACAGATGAACCTGTTTCTTCTCCTAGGATGTGTGCTTTCAGAGAAAACGCTCCTGTTCTATCCTTCTCTCACTTAACATCCCAGTAGAGCAAGTTAAACATCTTTTAAAAAAAGTCTAGACTTGCTTTTTGTGCTGACAAAGGCCAACAGTTCTGAACGGAGGCAGTTATACTATATAAGAAGCATTTTAGAAACTCAAGAAGGTCTCAGGGGTGGGGGCAGGGGAATGGGAAAGATTAGTATTAACTAGTGTCACATACTAGTACAAATTCTCAGTGTTGAGTGTGATTGTAACACATATATAAAATGCACCAATAAAATCAATTTTAAAAAAAGAAATGTGAGAAGAAGTTTGGTGCAATGATGGGGAATATTTCTGGCATATTGTCATGGCTGGGGCAGTAGCAATAACGACAACAAAAGCAAAACCAAAAGGAAAACAAGGAAAGTCTGAGCAGATGGTACCAAACTTTCACATCAGGTTAGTGTGGATATGCAGTGCAGTAGAGCCCCACTGCTCCCCTTCCTCACCATCAGCGGGGAGCAAGTGCCAGCACCTCCTGCCTCAGGGAAAAGCAAACAACCATACACAGTGAAGAATATCTGCCCATCCCCACAGAAACTCCAGCTTCCAGATGTGCATTTCAGGTAGGTGAAAATCCGTTGATAATTTTCTGAGTCTAGAACACTGTTTCACACGATGTCATAGAATAGTGTTTGTGAAGTTTTAACATATGCCGAAACTTCTAGAAATAGGACTTCCTAATTGAAGAAAGTTATATTTTCTTTTGTTCAGAAGTCCATTAAGAGATGTTCGTGGTTTCAGAAAACCATGGTGCAGATGACAGTGTCCTGTGGGGTATTTGTTTCTCCAAAGTCAAGACAGAGCTTTCGCAAATGGGAAGGGGGTCAAGAGGTGGGGGAAAGGGAAAGGGATGAGAAGGAGTTAAGATTGTGATGTACGTGAACCAGTTCTCCATGATGGATGTAACCATTAGGTACTGCAGACACGTACAAATAAAAATGCAAAAATTAAAGAAAACAAATATTTCACATGATTCAATTTTGGATTCTCTATATATCTATATCACATTAGCATGTGTAGATGTCCTCAAGAATATGATTAATGAGCCTATTTGCATACTTACTATATTAGTTTATTATAAATTAACTTTCATCTTATTTTTCTGTTCTTAGAGCAGGCTAATACTGTATTTTTCAAGCTTAAATTATATTATGCATGAATTTCATTTCAAAGTAGCAAAGAGATATTATTTACTGTAATGAGAGACTAAATATAATGATTTATAGGTTAGTTTCTTATTTCTGCTGTAACAAATTATGACAAATGTAGTAACTAAAAAATATGAATTCATCACCTTATGGCTCTGGAGGTGAGAAGCCAGCAGTGGGGCTCACAGGGCTGAAATCAAAGTGCCGGTGGGGCTGCACTCCTCCCTCTGGGGGTCCTGGTGAGACTCTGGTTCCTTGCCCAGACCAGGCTCTGGAGGGTGCCTGAATTTCTTGTCTCATGATCCATTCCTCCATTTTTAAGGTCAGCCACATAGCACCTTCAAATAAATATTTATCTGCCTGCCTTGTTTCCATTGTCACCTCTTCTCTGATCCTGGCTTTCCTGCCTCCCCTTCCAAGGATCCCTGTGATTACATTGGTTCCATGGGGCTAATACAGGATCATCTCCCCATCTCAGGGTCCTTAATTTGATTACGTGTGCCAACTCACTTTTGCCATGTGTTAGTCTGTATTCTGATGCTATAACTGAATGTCACAGACTGCATCCTTTATAGAGAGTAAGTTTATTCAACTCATAGTTTTGAAGGCTGGGGATTCAAGATCAGGTGACTGCAACTAGAGTGGTCCTTCTTGCTTGAGAATGAAGGTGGCACAGGGCACAACCTGGTAGAGCAGAGCACCCTCACTCAGGTCTGTCCTCTTATGAGTCCATGGTCCAGTTGGATCAGGGCCCCGTCGTTATGTGCTTATTTAACCTTAACAACTTTTCACAGGGCTCACCTCCAGACTCCTTCATACCTCATGTGGGGATTCCATGTCAACATGAGTTCTGGTCCTGAGTTCTGAGACAGTCAATTCACAGACAACATAGTCACAGATCTGGGGATTTGGACCTGGATGTCTTTGAAAGGCCATTATTCCACCTACTACACTTCCATAATATAACAATCATTATTCTGATAATGTTGGCACTCATAGATAGAACTGATGGTTCGGGCTGTTGCTTCCTCTCTCTTTCTGGTCTCTAGGTAGATGGATTTCTTGCTGAACTGTGGCTTGGACTGAATACATGCCAGTCTACAGAAGAGCAAGCCAGCCCCTGCCAGACTGAGCCACTGGCCCCAGGGGAAGACTACAATGGCAGAGCCTGGAATCACCAAGCATTGTGGATTCAGGGTATTCACTGGAAGTTAACTTGGATTGAAAAACTCCTTCCTGTTTATTTGCTCTTGGGAATGTGTGATGTTTACTTTTCCTGAGGGTATCAACATTAAATGTCTAAACTGTTTTTCTCTTCAGGATTCACCTGAAGTCACTGATTCTTCAGCTCTAACCGTCTACATGTTCTGACCTAGAAACTAGGATACATGTTTTTGTAGTCTAAAAGTTAAGATATAAGAATTTTTGATGTGCTACCAAGAGTCCAAGAAATTTTGGGAGATGTAATGTGTTTGAAGACACACTAGAATTTCTGGTACATGCTGCTAGTTTAGGGAGGATGATATGACAGGATAAAATAGGCATCATTTAATATTTATAAAGTGTCACATGCTCTGTCATGTCCTTATACATATTACCTCATTTAAGCCTAGTAAAAGTCCAGGGAAGTAGCAATTATCACCTTTGTTTTGCATATTCTGTCTCAAGATAATAGCATCAGGCTTAGAGTTCAAGGTCACATCTATTGGACTCAGAAAGCAATGCTTCTGCACTACTGTACCCACAAAGATCCAGGATACCTTGGAAGTAGACATGTCTTAGAACATCTGTACTGCTGTAACATAAAGCCCAGGACAGGGCAATTTATAATGAATAAAATGTTACTGACTTAGAGTTCTGGAGGCTGCAGAGGTCAAGACTGAGCAGCTGCCTTTTTGAGAGACTTTTTGAAGGATTCTTGGTGTAGGGGGAACTTGTTCTTTTATCAGGAGCCCATTGCCCCCAAAAGTAACGCTTGATATGGCATCAATCCAGTCATGAGGTGCAGCATGTACTCACACTGAGTGTTGGTGATTATTTCCAAACTTGAACAGGGGCACGCATTCAAAGCAGAGCAAGATGTGTCTAGAAAGCACAGTGTTCTGTGGAAGGTGATCTGTAGGGTTGGATCTGCAAGTGTTTTATTCTCAACTGTAGTCAGTTTTGTCTGCTGGCCAAGAAGAATGGCTTTAGTTCCATGAGATTTTAGAACTGTGCTTCTAAGATCATCCGAAGTACCAGATATGTTTCTGGGAAATTTGATAGAAAGAGAAGGAATTGTTATTTTCAAAGACCCTTTTCTTTGTATCCAGAATACTGTATCATTAGCAAAGCTAAGAACCCCTCAGACCTCCATGCTTTGGTTGAGTGTGCCTTGGGAGCCCTAGGTTATATTGGGAAGGAGGACACCCCCTGAGAACCTGATGATTCTGTTACCTATATGCCAACACCTACATGCTCAGTTTACTTTCTGTGTCTTCCTGCAAAGTGTCCCCACACTGGGGAGACGCTAGGGGGTAGAGTTAGAGGCCCATCTTGCTTGAGGAAGTATGAGCTTGACAAGTGAAGGGTCCCAGAGTAGCAAATATCACCCTGCCTCTTTTCTTGCACCACTCCAGCCTTCTGCTTTTGATAGACAGAGGCATCTGGTTGCTAAAAATATCCTACTGACCAAGTGGTCGGCTCAAGTGGAGGCTGACTGCAGTGCAGAGCTTAGCACATGCAGAGAGCTGCTTCTTGCAAAGAAACTTTTGTAAATGTGTCAGGCCCCATCATCCTCTGAGCACACTAGCTTTTAGTTATTTTCTACTCTGCTAGGAGGTGAAAGTGACTGTCTCCAGGTCCCTGTCCTTGTCTTGATCTATCCCTGACTCCAACAACAGCAGTGGAGGGGGAGGTGAAGGCCTAGAGGCCAGGGGGGGCGGGGAAGGGGAAGTGGCCTGTCCATTTATGGTCCTGCTCTTTGGGATGCTGAAGGTGCTGAAATAGCAGCAGAGATAAGAGGCTAGGCGCAGTGCGAAGTATCCCTTGAGCTGGCTGGACAGACCCTGAGATGACGATAGGGAGCATGGAGAACGTGGAGGTCTTCGCTTCTGAGGGCAAAGGCAGAGGTCTGAAGGCCACCAAGGAGTTCTGGGCTGCGGACATCATCTTCGCCGAGCGGGCTTATTCTGCAGTGGTTTTTGACAGGTATGAAATGTGGGAAATGCTTTCCTCTTTCCTGTTGGCTTAGCTGGTGCCAAACTTCCAGGTACTTCACTTTTGCCATCATCAAGGGAAAGCTTAACATTCCTGGATCCTTTTTTAATGCAATGGCACTTTGGACAACTATTTTCTTGCATAACTTTTTTTTTTTTTTTTTGAGACAGGGTCTCACTTTGTAGTTCAGGCTGGCCCTGAGCTCACTATGTAGCCCAGGCAAACCTTGAACTCAGTAATCCTCCTGTCTCTCCTCCCGAGTGCTGGGATTACAGGCGTGAGCCACCATGCCTGGCACTGTGGTTTGTGGTATTGATTGCTGGTGGGCATGAGTCTCCACGCCCAGCATTGTATGTGGTTACCAGGATCGAACTCAGGACCTTGCGCTTGCGAGGCAGGCGCTGGAACCCTGAGTTAAATCTCCGGCCCATTGCCTAACTTTTTTTAATGAAAGGAGTCACTGCCTGTGACTGGCTGTGGTTCCCCAAGAAGCTGGAAAGGTGAGTGAGGACTTCGGGACATTTTCTCCTAACATCAGTAGAATTGGTTGATCGTGTGGGCAGAGATGGAGGTGGGGTGCTGTGGGAATGTTTACAGAACTCTCTCTAGAGCTTTTTTGTAATGTGGAAATCTATATAAATACATTAGAGGGCCAAGTGATTGCTGAGACTAGAATGTTCTTATGCAATTATACTTGTCTGTATTTATTAAAATGGGTGGCTGTCTTTTATTTTTTGTGTTTATAGATTCTCAGCCTTTGAGCTAGGATCAAGTATAGTTTTTGTAGAGATGCTATTTTACTTCAACTAATTTAGGCCTTGCTTTTCCCCCTAGACATATTTTGATGTCTATCCTCGTGGGAATGATAAGATTATAGATAATTCTTTTCATTCCTCAAAAATCTCTTTCTTTTAACTAGAGGTAGAGCGATCCATATTGATTCATATGCTATAGACATCATCACTTTTAACTGCTGGGAAGATTCCATTTTGTAAATGTATGACATTTCTTCACTCATTAACAATGAGAGGCATTTGGTAGTTTACAATTATTTTGTAAAATCAAATATTTCTACAATTAAAATGCTTGCCTATGTCTACTTGTGCCCACATGGGATTGTTCTTAGGGTATATGACTAGAAGAGGAATTGCTGGGCCATAGGATATGCTATTTTTAATTTTAGGAGATTTTATTCAATTTATATTCCCATTTCTCCACAGTTCTACCCAAACTAGACCACCATCTTAAAAAAAAAAAATCCTGTATAACACTTGCATTAAAATGACAGTGTTTCTTGACCCCCAAAGTTGGAGTAACCTGCCTGATATTTATGTGGCTGTGTCACATAGTTTCAGATAATCTAGGCTCTGTGACTGGCTCACTGTTCTAGCTATCCTGTGCATGGGTGCTGTTTCTCAGAGATGGTGTCCAAATTCTCTTGGCTTCCTCCTTACCAAGACCCTCAGGGAAAGGCAGTGAATTGGAGCACATGGTTCACTACCACATAGAGTATCAGAAGCTGGGTGACAGGCATAGCTCCTCAGAGGACACTGTCTTATTTCATTAATGTGCATTTGTATGTGTCAGAGGTGGGGCAAGTGCAGGATAGAGGCAGCTGGATTCAGTTAAAACACAAAAATTCAGAAACACAGGGACTACAAACACTGACCTTCATTCTATTGCCAAGTTGCCACCTGACCTTAAAAGAATACATCCTCCATTTAGTCTCTGATTCCCCTAAATCAAAGTAACTAATAAGTTTCTCTCTCAGGAAGTTTGGAGTAGTGTGTGGTTTCCCTGTGAAACATTCTTATTTTAGAAAATGCAGAAAGAATAAATATATCATCACACAACAGTGACCTTTCTTAACATTTGGGCCTTTTTTTCCTAGCTTGTTTTAAAATGGGTTTCATAGCTGGGCATGGCAGTCCTTGGAAAGTGAGGCAGGAGGATCACTGTGAATTCAAGGCCTCTTTTTTTGCTTTTTTTTTTTTTTTTTGGAGACAGGGTCTTGCTTTGTAGTTCAGGCTGGCCCTGAGCTCACTATGGTGCCCAGGCAAGCCGCCGCGAACTCAGCAATCCTCCCGTCTCTGCCTCCCGAGTGCTGGGATTACAGGCGTGAGCCACCACGCCCAGCATTATATGTGGTAACCGGGGATCGAACTCAGGTCCTTACGCTT
>PVIC010001982.1:0-40112 GCA_004025085.1 Thryonomys swinderianus | reverse complement strand
TCTCCGGCCCAAGGCCTCTTTGAACTATGTTGTGAGACTCTGTCTCAAACAAACAAACAAACAAAAATAAATTTCTCTCATTTGTACTACCCATTTGGGACCTAAGTTATTTTTTTTTAATAATTTAGACCTGTGCAATTATATTATATTGGTGTAATATGTCTTCAGAGACATAGAATGTAAGGGCTGGATGTTCTACCATTTGCTGATGGTAGACATTTAGGCTGTATTTATGTTCTTGTTATTATAATTTATCATTTATTTGATGTAAAAAACTCCAAAAGCTTTGCAGATGAATGCTAAATAAAATGTTATATTACTGCAACTAAGGTAACAAAATTAGAATGACAGGGGTAATAAGTTAACTCATGTCATATAGTGGTACAAATTCTCCAATGTTGAGTGTGATTGTGAGCTGTATGTAAAATATACCAACAAAGAATTCAATTGAGGGCCGGAGGGTTAGCTCAGTGGTTCCAGCGCCTGCCTCGCAAGAGCAAGGTCCCGAGTTTGATCCCTGGTAACCAAATACAATGCTGGGTGTGGTGACTCACGCCCACCAGCAATCAATACCACATACCACAGTGCCGGGCGTGGTGGCTCATGCCTGTCGGCTCACGCCTGTCATCCCAGCACTCGGGAGGCAGAGACAGGAGGATTGCTGAGTTTGAGGCTTGCCTGAGCTACATAGTGAGCTCAGAGACAGCCTCATCTACAAAAGCGAGACCCTGTCTCAAAAAAAAAAAAAAATTCAATTGAGGGCCGGAGATTTAGCTCAGTGGTTTCAGGGCCTGCCTCGCAAGTACAAGGTCCTGAGTTCGATCCCCAGACAACAATGCTGGGCGTGGTGACTCACATCCACCAGCAATCAGTACCACATACCACAATGCTGGTGCTGTGGTATATGCCTGTAATCCCAGCACTCAGGAGGCAGAGACAGGAGGGTTGCTGAGTTCGAGGCTTTCCTGGGCTACATAGTGAGCTCAGAGCCAGCCTGAACTACAAAGCGAGACCCTGTCAAAAAAAAAAAAAAAGAATTCAATTAGGAAAACAAAAGATTGACCATGGAGTGGTGGATGTCGCTCATTGGTAGAGTGCAATCTTAGCTTTACAAGCACCACAAAAGAAACCACAAAAGAAAACAAAAGATAGAAGAAAATTTTTAAAAACAGAGCCTGGGCACTGAGTGAAGGTTGGCAAGGATCCTGAACGAAGAGCTAGTCAGTAGAAGTGGAGTCCAATCACAAGGACCTGAAGATCTCTTTCAGTCTGAAATTGTATAAGCTGTGTGATGGCTTCAGCCCATACACAGGGCTCTGGTGAGGTGAGTGCTAGGTGAATAGAAGGGGAACTTATTTTATTATTTTAATTTAAAATCAAATAATAGTAGAGAGCTTGCCTAGGTTCAGTCCCGGGATGGGGAGGTGGATTTAAACATTCAGTAACAAACCTTGGATCTTCTTAATGTATTTTGGTATTTTATGATGAATTATATTAATCTATAAAATATGTATTGTTGGCTGACTAATAGCCTCCCAAAATGTCTATATTGGAATCCCCACAGGCTGGGAATATGTTATGTTACATTGCAAGGGAATTTTGCAGATGTAGGTAAGGAGAGGAGCCTTGAGAGAGATATAGCACCTTAATTGTCCAGGTAGATCTAATGTCATAAGGAGTCATGCAAAGGATACAGGAGGTCAGAGTGAGCACCATGCTACTGCTGGTTTTCAAGATACAGAAAGGGGAATATGGGCCTTTTTCCTGCTTGTGGGCAGCTGCTAGACACTAGAGTCAGCAAAGCAACACAGCAAACTGAGTCCAGTTTAGATGTCTAACATTGGGGACTGTACAACAGTAAACTTTTGTTGTTTGAGTCGCTGGAGTTATAGTAACTTGTTATATCAATAGGAAACTAATGCACTGGTTTACTATTATAAATACTTTGTCCCTTTAAAACCACACTTATATTCTTGTTTCTTACCCTTTCCCCCTTTTAAGTTCTTTAAATAAACATGTGACCAGTTCCTAAATGACTCTGGTAAGGAAGTTGAAAGCACTGAGACCATAGTGGTTAAGTGAAATAAATCAGATACACAGCTTAAGTGTTGCATGGTTTCTCTTTTAAGAGAAACTCAAAGTATAAGTAAATTTGAAGAGCAAAATGGAAGATAGATAATAGGAAACAGAGAAATACAGTGGTATCTTGGTTCATGAACTTGATTCTTTTCATAGTTCTGGTCAAAAATTGAATAGGATGTGAACTGAATCAAATTCAGTGGTTCAGTGATGACCTTGTGGGGAAATTTGATTTGGTCCTCATCCAATTCAGTTTGTGACCAGAATCATGGAGGGAACTGAGTTTGTGAACCAAGGTGCCACTGTAGATCTTTTGTGAAAGGGAAGGAGATCAAGAGATGGAGGAGCAGGAAGAGAAGAAGTAAAAAGAATTAAAGATGGTTTATGTACCTATACCAACTCCCCACGATAAATATAATTATTGTGTACTGCAAACCCTTATTAACACAAATAAAATTTTAAAAAGAACTAGCACAATTAAAAAATAAAAGTAGTAAAAAGTTTCTGGACGCTTATGCCTATACATGTAGGGAAAAAACTGAGGGGAATGTGATTTAAAAAAAAGTTGAATACTTGTTGCCAGGCGTGGTGGCTCATGCCTGTAATCCCAGCACTCAGGAGGCAGAGACAGGAGGATTGCTGAACTGGAGGCTTGCCTGGGCTACATAGTGAGCTCAGGGCCAGCCTGAACTACAAAGCGAGACCCTGTGTCAAAAAAAAAAAAATTGAATACTTGTAAAGAAATTAATGTCAATCAGCCTGTTTTTGAAAGCTGAACCAGTTAGGAGCTTCTGTGGGCCCAGTGGGGACAGCTGGGCTATTAGCTGGTATAAGCCTGTGGGATTAGCCCTACTCACACGTGTGCCCTTTACTCTGATGACAGCTGGGGAGTGGGTGGTGAGGAACAAATGATGCTATAAATGGAAATGATTTAATAAAGGAATTAGAGAGATTCCTAAGCAGTTTGTTCAGAAAATGAGCTAGTAAGTGTTTATTAAAGGGTTTGAGTTACCACCATCAATATTTGCACTTTTTGAGGATAACCACAGTAGACCTACAACGTATGCCTTTAATTTGGCACTTTAAAGTGCAGAGGCCAGACTTTTGATATGGTGCACAACCTCTTGTGAACTACACTGTTACATTCCACAAAACAATCCTCAAATTGAGAAATTTGGGAGTAATCACCTTTTAAAGCTAGCTTACACCAAATGGCAAGTCACCTCTACAGTGAGGTCATCTTCACTCATTTGCATCCAAGGGTGTTACCTCAAATGAACTTGAGGTAACCATGTGGACATAGCCAGAGGCTGGAACTTCATTCAGAGGCCAGGGGTCATGTGTGTGCTTTGTCATGGGGGTTATGGTACTAGAAATCTTGAAAGGTGATCTTCATTATGAGCAGACATTTGCAGGACATGATGGTTGCCTTCATCGTGGAGAGCTGGTACAGGTTCATAACACATCCCTTCTGTAATGGCCTCTTCCCCATCCCTCCTGTCCCTGTCATCTCTTCCCCTTTGCTAAAGAGCCACCTCCCTGTTTCTGGTTGTCTGTGGGGCTGAGCATTTTGGGGAACCCCGGAGAGGCAGAGCTGTTGACGCAGGGCTCGTCTGCCCACCATGCGTACACCTTGTCTTGGCATCCATCTGCCAAAAGCTGACCATCTCCATGAATAGAGCTGAGTGGTAGGTCCCTCCCAGTCTTCTTCACTCGGACAGGTGATAGAACCCAGGATGAGAATGCAGGTTGGGGTCCGAGTAGGGACCTGGTGACTGGGCGGGGTGTGTGCCAGCTGCTGGGGAAGCAGGTGGGCTTGGGAGGGAACCCGCTTCTGGGCTGGGAGCAGTGGCCAGCGGAACTGATGGATCACCACGGCTCTAATCTTCTTGTGAAGATTAGAAAGCGAGAACAGCTAAACATATCTCTTTGAAAATTGCAAAGCTCTGTACAAATGGGAGTTACTACTTTGGAAGTCTAACGGGACATGACCCTTTCTGAAGGTCACAGCTCACCTTGATAGGGACAAACACTCTTTCTCCTGGAATCCCACAAGAGGTTTTAGGATTTTATGTTTTTCAAACTGTTTCTTGCCCCGGATGATGTAACAGTGGGTATTTCTGTCCAGAAATGTCTGTGTCCTCACATGAATTTCTCCTTTGGTCAGCTGCCTGCAGTAAAAGGCTGCTGGAGGAGAACACAACTCAGAGACCACCTGACCCAACCTTCCCCTGTGACAGGCAGGCTGCAGGACCAGGCTGATGTTGACCCAGCACAAATGCAGTGCTGAGTGCTGGCTGCTTCACACAGGTTATTTCATTTAAACCTCAAACCCACTTGGAGAGTGGTGGGATTTCAGAACTCTTTTGTAACTTTATTCTTACTTGAATTTTTTAAAAAATACATTTCACTCAGAAACAGTAGTGTTACCCTGAGTCTAAAAGATATCAAGATATAGGTGTTGCTTCCCCATCTTCATGTAAGGAAGCAAAGGCTCAGAGAAGTTAGGAACTTGCTCAAAGTCACACAGCCAGTAGGTTCTAGGGTCAAACTGAATCCAGTTCTGACCAGGCTTCCATATTTGGCATCTATTTTCCATTCTACCACTGATGGGGGGAGATGACCATCAAAGGGCTAAACTTTTTTTTTTGAGACAGTGTCTTGCTTTGTAGTTCAGGCTGGCCCTGAGCTCACTATGGAGCCCAGGCAAGTCTCCAACTCAGCAATCCTCCTGTCTCTGCCTCCCGAGTGCTGGGATGACAGGCGTGAGCCACCATGCCTGGCACTGTGGTATGTGGTATTGATTGCTGGTGGGCATGAGTCACCAAGCCCAGCATTGTGGTTACCGGGATCGAACTCAGGACCTTGTGCTTGTGAGGCAGGCGCCTGAACCACTGAGCTAAATCTCCGGCCCTAAGCTTTTTTTAAAACTTCTTTTTCCTGCCTACCATCCATTTCCTGCCTACCAGAAAGAGCAGCGTCTGATGTTCTCTCATGTCTACATTCTTGCTACTTGAAGTCAAAGTGCCAGTATTACCTGGTAATATAAAAGGCATATGCCTATTTAGAAATGCAGAACCCCAGAACCCACCAAGACCTGGAATTAGAACCTGAGTTTAATTTTCTCTCTGATGATGTGTGCACTCTGAAGTTTGGGAAACCCTACTATGCATGTCCCGCCTTTCCAGATCGAGCATCATGGCTGAATCTTCCCAGCAGGTGGGGTGAGGGAGAAAAGGGCCAACTTCATACCCTTGAGACCTAACTGAAGAGATAACTCCTAAGGATTCCTGGGATCTACCAATGAAATACATGTTTGCAGTGCCTACTAAGTCTGTTCACTGTGGGGAGCTGATACGTGGACATATCTCATTTTAGCCACAGCTTTTCCAGTGTGTCTCTACACCCTAGTAAGATCATAGCTTTGTTGTACAATAAAACAGATTGATCAGCCTGGAGAAGATATTTGGTAGTTCACATTGGGAATCTGCTATGATTCATGATAAGGAAGCAAGCATCCAAAACCAAACACTCTTCCTTTTTATGAAATGTAATAACAAGTTTCTTGGAGGATTATAAAGAATCTCGTGCAATAAAAAGATGGTGAGATATGGCGAGCTGATAGATTTATTGACTCAAGACCTGGTACAGGATGACATCAGTGTTGTAAAGGCCTCCCTGCCACCCCACCTGGGGTGAAGAATTTATTCCAGCACTTAGAGCTGGCTCTCTCTTCAATTTTGTCCTGGTCAAAGCACTTATCAGGGACTTGAGAGGCATGTGGCTGATTGCACCAGAATTTACCTTGGGATACAATACAGCTACAGTTCATAACAGGTGGATTATTTTATGACTGGATCCTAGTAGAAATGTATTAGGTCAGTTCATGGGACTCTGAGGCCCATGGCAGGCCAGTTGTATTCTCTCCTTTAGAGCCAGGCTAGGCGGTCTTGTCCTAATAAGCGACAGGCTGTGTGACAAAGGGCAGGCCAGGATAAGGGGTCCAACCCTAAGCAAGGAATAATGGGGTACTGTCTGGGGAAAATTAAAAAGCAATAACATAGCCTGCTAGAAATAAATTTTTACTTTGCTATGACCATACATCAGAAATTCTAAATGTCAGAGATTCTATACTCCTCCTCTTAAACACTTATTGTGGTCTATGTTCAGAAATAATTGCCATTCACTAAGTTTCAAGTTAGCACATTTCAAACCCTGTACTCCGCCTGGAAGTGAACTCAACAGACCCTCACTAGTATAGTCATCCCTTAACACATGTGTCCTCAGCAACACATTTCTATTCTGAAAGGCTTCTTAATATTTAATTAATTTTTTGTGGTATCAAGGATTGAACCCAGGGCCTTCACATTGAGCTACATACCCAGCTCTTTTAAGATACATTTATCTTGAGACAGGGTATTGATAAGTGACTGATTTACCCAGGCTGGGCTCAAACTTGTGATCCTCCTGCCTCAGTTTCCCAGAGGGCTGGAATCACAGGTGTGGGCCACACACATGGATCTCTGTGCTTTCATTGTGAGAGTCTGATCTTAAGGGTCAGAACCATTCAAAGTTGTGTAGGTTGAAGTACATGTCTCTGATACCTATGTCACTATGTATTCTAAGTAGGAAGAAATAGTCAATGATTATAAAGATGAAAAAGCAGAACTTCTCTTACTCCAAATGATTACCTAGAGTTTTAAAGTTATGTTTAAAATTCATTTTTATTTAAAAAATTGTAATTAATTTGTGTGTGTGTGAGTGTGTGCACGTGCGTGTGTGTTTATGTTACTGAGAAGCCATGACTTCTTGCTTGTTAGGCCAGTGCTATACAGCTGAGGTACATCTCCAGCCTTTAAAAAAAAATCTGTTCTTTAAAATTTTGAGACATGGTCTTACTAGGTTGTCCAGGGTGTCCTCAAACACAAGATCCTCCTGCCGTAGTTTCCCAGTCTGAGGTTACAGGTGTGTGTCACCATGCTGGCTTAAAATTTTCTTTTAATCTGAAATTTGGGTGAATTGTTGGATTGAAACACAAAGCCTCCCTCATGCTAGGTGAGCATGTGTGTTAGCACTTAGCTATACCTCCAGCCCCCTGTATTTAACATTTAAACAGTAAAACAGTATTACATAGTATAATATTTCTGCTCAGTGGATACAAATTTTAGCATATTCTCAAGATAGAAAACATACATATGAATAAAAATATGAGGATAGAGTACTAGAATGTTCTAAAATGATCAATTTGGGTGAGAGATACAAGAGCAGTCCTGGTGTGGGGTTGTTCTCTGAAGTGTGTGCCTGGAACAGATAGACAAAGAGCTATAAGTGACCAGGGGCCTGTGATGGCCTGCAGGACAGTGCTTGCTTCTAACTGTTCTGTCTCCAGACCCTTTCCTGGTTCCTTCCCTTCTTTTCTGGTCTGGGTTTGTATTCCTGGTGTGTGTTCTGTTACCCTAAGGGGTGTTACCTGCTATGCTTTCTTTTGTAACCTAAGAGACTCTCAGCAATTCTGTTTCATGCAACAGCATAACACCAGATGACACAATAAATATTCAGAATGCTCTTTCACTTTGGAATGCTACATGGGAAGCAGCCAGATAGTGGTAAAGGGTGAAGGCTCCACTCCCAATTAAACAACTGAGCGTCATGATGGAACAGCAGGGGTGATGGGTGTGTTCGCTCTGTTCTTGATGGTGCTGGGCAGGTGCATTTGCCAGCACCTATGAAAGGGTACACATTCTGGGAGACAGATGGACTGGAGCCTTTGAAGGCCGAATGGTGTAGTTTAGGTTTCTAATATCTTCTTACCTCAGCTTTTTGAGTACTAGGATTATAGGCATATACCACCACGCCCAGCCCAAAATTGTACATTTAAAAAATGTGTAGTTTATGGTATGTCAATTTTACCTCCATAAATCTATTCAGAAAATTAGTGCCAGAAGGACAGAGAGAAATTCCACCTAAGCTGTAGATTCTTTGAGAAAGCTCAGGAACTCCTAATGACTAATTTGTAAATTCACTTTAAACTAAGGTGATTTTTTTTGTTCCAAAAGAAGCTATAGGAAGCCCAATGTCCAGAAAGTATTAAGGAACTACATCTGGATACTATTCCCCTGCCCCTCGGGCATCATAATTGTAAAGTGACATTATCTTTGACCGACTAGGTGACAGGATTTGGGGCCTTCTGGGGTCCAATTCACTTGTATTCTTTAGTAATCCAGTCCTCACTCATTAACTTCAAATTCCTGCCAGAGAATGCTATCCTGGCTTGAGACAGAAGCACGTAGTTTGTAGTTCTCAAGACATCTCCAGGGTTTTGGAGATTTTCACTAACGATCCCATGTAAGAGACTACGTAAGCTCTATGTGCTCTATTCTGCTGGGGCATTTCATGACAAGTGACCTTCTCGAGTAGAGCTCACCCTCTAGGGCATAGTTGTAATGAGCCCTGGATTCCGTGCAATTCTAAGTATGCTAGAGTAATTCTACTCCTCCTCTTGCACTAGGATTTGTATGAGAATGCAAGAGTAAGGAAGATGTTATGATAGGGTGACCTTGAATCAGTTGTAGCTTATAAAACAGGTGCTGACCTTCCACATCCTTAAGTACTTTAAGAGTATGAACAAGTTACTAGCAAAGCACCTCAGAGCTGATGAGTCACCAGCCAGAGGCTGAAAACTGGGAAACCCCAGGTCCTAGCTTGGCACCGAAAACCTCACAACACCCTCCACTGAATGTGCACCTGCCTTACTCCTTGCTGCCACACTGAGATCACCAGCTCTAGCCTTGGACTGGCGCTCGAGCTTGATTTCTAGCACTGGTCACAGCATCTTGCTTGCTTGTACTGCCATGTCTGTTCTTTGCTTCAGGAACCACAGTGGAGGCCACGAGAGTGATGGGCAAGCATCGGAAGCCACATTGTACAGGGACCTGTTGAAGGAATGGGAGCTTTTAATTTAGAGAAAGGCAATGAAGGACGGCGCTGTTTGGATTTTTTTTTTTTTTTTTTGAGACAGGGTCTCGCTTTGCAGTTCAGGCTGGCCCTGAGCTCACTATGTAGCCCAGGCAAGCCTTGAACTCAGAAATCCTCCTGCTTCTGCCTCCCAAGTGCTGGGATGACAGGCGTGAGCCACCACGCCTGGCACTGTGGTATGTGGTACTGACTGCTGGTGGGCATGTCACCACACCCAGCATTGTTGTAAGTGGTTACCGGGATCAAACTCAGGACCTCATGTTTGTGAAGCAGGTACCAGAACCACTGAGCTAAATCTCTGGCCCTAGTGCTGTTCAGATTCTTGAAGAACTGATCAGTTCTTGTTCTTGTTCTGCTGGGCAAGGATTCTTAGGGTACAGGAGTATCTTTTTGGGGAATAACAATTCAATCTTAATGAGGAAGAAATCTGTTACATCTAAGACTCGGCCACCAATCAACTAACTGCTCTTAAAAGCAGGGACATCTTTTTCACAGGGAATTAGAAAATTCATGTCAGGGATGAACGGAGAGACTGTACACATGGAGCTTCTGAGGAGCTTTTCCTCCACTCTCTAGAATTCTGTTGCTCTAAAAGCCAAGGTTTTCATAAACTTCCGAGCTCCAGTTTAGGTTCACCTGTCTACTTAGTATGGGGAGCTTGGGGCTTTTCTGTGCATCATGGAGCTGGCTTTCATCATGACTTTGCTTTGGTGGCTGGGATTTTTCTTCCCTGCATTGCAGAAACATGGAGGATGCCAAATGTTACTTACCCTGGGAGCCAGGCTACATGTTAATTTCACTTCCTACACTGCAGCCTATATCCTTTTCTGTCTGTGACTGTTTAACATGGGAGACTCAGGGCTCTCTAAGGGGAGCTCAATGAGGTTGCAGCACAGGACAGGAGACTTTATCTTCCCACATCACTTTCCTTCTTTAGTCCCACTCTCTCTGAGCTGGAAGAGCACATCTGATGGCATCAGTAACCTTGTCATTTTTTTTTATGGTATCAGGGATTGAACTTAGCACCTTATACTTGTGTGGCAGGTGCAGTGCTGCTGAGCCAAATCCCCGGCTCAACCTTATAATTCTTACTGCTGCAAAACACAGAAGTATGATGTGGAGTGTGTAGACCAATCTCATTTTGGTGTAATAGCATCTATCATGTTTCTTTCCCATCATATTGAAGATAGTTATGATTTATTTTATTCTTTTAGGAAGAGGACATTACCTTCTAGTACTGAGAAGGGTGCGATGCATGTAACACATTCCCAATCATTGTCAGTGACCCAGTGCTTTGGGCAAGGGGCCCATGAAGAATTTCAGCCCTTTCCCTTAGCCCAAAAGACTTCTGGGATTCTCCACTGTCTTCTCTGATGTGTTCCAGGGGCAGCCTGTGTCCCCAGCACTGGGCACTCAGCACCCTGTGAGGTAACCACAGGTTCACAGGTTGCTTGAGAGCATCCTGTGGGGTTTCCAGGGGTGTTGCAGGTAGTTTGTGGATTTACGCTTGCTGAGAGAACCAAAGGGCTGATCTACGAAGTGCAATAGTGTTTCTCACACTGAGATCACTTTTTAAAATATCTGTTCAAGGACCAATTATAACCTAAAGGAAATTTGGGAATCTCAAGCCCCTCACTTTGAAAAGTGGGAACCGGAAGTTTAGAAAGACCAGGAGCAGCTCACTGAGCCGGTACCAGAGCCCAAGTCTCTGAATGGCTGCTACAGCATCCTTCTTGCTGTGCCTCTGCAATGGTTCAGATATGGCTCAAGTGTCTCCCTAAGGGTCATGCACGAAATTTAATCTCCACTGCAAGGTATTAAGAGGACAGGGACAAGCTGGCTATTGTGGTAGAGTGGGGACTTTAGAAAGTGATTAGGATTAGCTAAGGCCACCAGCATGGAACTCCCACAATTGAATTTTGGTGCCTTTGGAAGAAGAGGGAGAGAACAGAGGAGAGACACATGGACACTCTTTCCTTTATAGTTCATCTGGATATGAGAAAATGGCCTGTGACACTCACTCCCAACTACACGTTCTCTCCTTGCCTGTCCAGCCTGGTGAACTTTGTGTGCCACACCTGCTTCAAGAGGCAAGAGAAGCTCCATCGCTGCGGGCAGTGCAAGTTTGCCCACTACTGTGACCGAACCTGCCAGAAGGATGCCTGGCTGAACCACAAGAATGAATGTTCTGCCATCAAGAGATACGCGAAGGTGCCCAACGAGAACGTCAGGTCAGAGCTGGGATCCTCAAGTGTCCGGTGTAGTGGGGGGACAGCACCCCTGACCCTGAGGAAGCCAGGCTGAGTGCCACCTGGGAAAGAGCCTCGAAGCGCCCAGCCATAGTCACTCCTCGTTCAGTTCCTTCAGGGCGGAGAGGGGAGACCTGGGATTGCAGTAGTGGTTCCCTGTATGGTTTCCCAAAAGTTTTTTTTATTGGTACATTTTATTGGTACATTATATATACACATCACTATTACACTTCACATCGAGAATTTGTACCAGTATGACACACTTAATTCTCATTTTCCCCCTCCCCGACCGACCCTCCCCCCATATACACAAGCATTGTTTCCTTTTTTAAACATTAATTTCTTTCTTCATTATTTACCCCTAATCCCCATTCCCCTTTAAATATTTACTATTTCACAATATCAATCATGCAATCTAGAACACATTTATAACTTCAGTCTCTCATATCAGAGAAAATATATGGTATTTGCACATCGGTGACCTATATATTTCACTTATGAGTATGTCCTGAAGGTATGTCCATTTAAGTATAAATGATTCAATCTTATCATTCTTTATGGCAGGATAATACTCCATTTTATAAAAAAAAAAACCCACATCTTCTTTACTCAGTCTAGAGTTGTTGGGCATTTGGGTTGTTTCCAAGATTGAGCTATCACAAACTGAGCTGCTATAAACATGGGTGCACACACGTCTCTCTGATAGGAGAGACTATACTTTTGTGTATATTCACAGCAGGGAATAGCAGGGTCAAATGGAACCTCTAATCCTAATTTTTTGAGGAATCTCCACACTGATCTCCACAGAGGTTGTACTCCAAACGTTTGGTTTATAAAAACCAAACGGCCAATGTTTAAAATTGTTACATTAAAAAAAATTTAGAAAAATTGCTGTTCAACTTGGAAAAAAGAAAAGGAAACTTCAACCACAAAAAGAAATGAAGACCAGAGAACATGGGCTGGAGCTCAATACCATCTGTTCCTTTTTTATCATTCTGTTTTAAAGACAGGATCTTGCTGTGTAGTCCAGGCCAGCCATCAGGATCTTCTTGCTTTTCTCTGTGATGCCAAGTACATTTCTTCCTCGGGGTCACTGTGATCACTGCTCTTTTCTCACAAAGCTGGCTCCTTCTGTTCCTTCCAGCTTCAGCTCAAACATCCCTGCTCTGTGACTCTGGTTGATGACCTTGGCTTGCTCTCCTTCAGCCTCTGTCACCTCATCCTATTTTGTTTTCTGTATAGCATCTAACACTACTTAAAGGATCTCATTTACCTATATCCCCGCCTAGGAGAGGCATCATGACAGAAGCAGATCCATCTGTGTAGTTCAAGGACCTGTTGCTTTGCCCCATGTGCATTACATTAGGCATCCAATGTTTGCTAAATAAACAAATGAAGGAATGTGCAGCTAACACTGCCCTTCTCCCTAGGCTGGCAGCACGCATCATGTGGCGGGTGGAGAGAGAGGGCACTGGGCTCACAGAGGGCTGCCTGGTGTCGGTGGATGACCTGCAGAATCACGTGGAGCACTTTGGAGAAGAGGAGCAGAAGGAACTGCGGGTGGATGTGGACACGTTCTTGCAGTACTGGCTGCCCCAGAGCCAGCAGTTCAGCATGCAGTACATCTCGCACATCTTTGGAGTGGTACGCCTGCTCCCCCTCCTCACCTCCTTCCCCACCTGCTTTTTCTCCTCCTCCCTCCTTACCTGATCCCTGTTAGGAGGCTGGGCCTTCTCAGAACTCAAGGACCTCATCTGGCCCAGGCAGTGACTTCTGCTCCCGTGATGGTCCCATCTGACCCAGGTAGCTGAGGCTGGTGCAGGCTGCCTCACTTACCAGCTATAGCAGATTTGCCTGTGCCCCTGCCATCTGAGCCATGGACAGGCCTCTCAATGACTCCATTGAAAAGCCCAGGGATCCTACTGTATGGTTCCTCATAAAGAATGGGGGCAAGTGACACTTGGGATTGTCCCACTAAGAAGGTTCCAGAAGATTGGTTCCTATGCACCAGGTTATTTAGCATTTTAGAATGGTACATTTGGATGGTAATTTGTGTTTCTATTCATCTACACTTTCTAAATGTTCTCTCATTCATGATAAAAACAGAGACCTGATTCTCATCCTGTCCTGCCCATCAGTCTATTTAGAAACAAGACCTTTCTTTTTTTCCATATCTGCCCAGCAGGACTGATGGGAAGCTTGGGGCTATGGGCTAGGTGAGCTTGTGACAGGGAGTCAGAGCTTCAGGGTGAGAATAACACCACCAGATGAGGCCATCGGATCCAGAAGGTGGGGATGGGAGCCTGATAGCTCAGGAGGCTCAGATCTTGGGCTTGAGGATTAGATGTCTCACAGCTGGAGGATCGTGCCCCTTGTATGGTGATGGTGATCAGGACAAGGAGAGTAAACAATGCCATCTCATTCAATATCTCTTGAGTTCAATGCCTCCCCCCCAAAGAGAGAGAGGTTTTAAGAAATTGGCTCTTATAATTGTGTAACTGTGGAGATCAGGTGCCTGGGGAAGAGCTGCGCATTTCCTTTCTGTTCAGAGAAGTTGATTTTATTCTCTTAACACATTTGACTGATTGGATAAGGTCTACCCAAATTGGGAAGGGCACCTGGGTTTGCTCAAAATCTGTCAGTTTAAACATGGATCTCATCCAGAAGACAACTTTCCATACATACATGCATAATGTTTGACCAAATAAAATATCAGCACACCACGACCCTGTCATGTCGATGTATAAGTGTAGCCATTGCAGTTTTCGGTACTACATTATGACATGCAATAGTTGGTAAAGCTCATGCTTCAAGATTTTTTACTGAAGACAACATGGTTTGCTGGTGGCCATGGGAGGTCTAGAGGTGGTTTGCCTGGTGCCAGGCTTCTACTCTCATTCAACGTGCCTTATGGCCTAGGGGTGAGAGGTTGTGACAGATGAACCCTGGGCACCCCTGAGGGAGTCTGGAGACTATAGCTGTAGAACACACAGTTACACATAAAGCTTAGAGCTGAAAAGATCCTTAGAGTTCATCTCATCTACCCTATTCAATCTGCTGAGACAAGAAAGAAATTTGCTTAAGGTAACACCACATGTCAGGGGCACTGATGTGTATATCACGCATTTGCTGAATGTCTGGTAAAAATAAGTGGAGAAAGAAACCCTCCTTCATATCCATAACAAACTGCCATGGGAATGTATGTGTGCATATTATATTTACATTATTATTATTTTATGTACATGTATGCAAGTATGTGCTTATTAATGAGGTAGAAATTTTGTGCAATTATTAATGTATTATAGGTTGTATTTATTCTTCTGCACAGTTTAAAGTCTGAAAGAAAGTATATGGAACTTGATTCTATAAAGAACAACTTGCTTTTAAGAAAAAGAAAATTAACTAAATACCAATATTTGCAATATCAACCTGATTTGCCTTGGATTTCAGAGATAAGTATTAAATATGACACTTGTCTGATTTCAAAATTGTAAGTAGGAAGCCTAAAATTGTACACGTGATACAAAACAATCCAAAAGAGAAGTCAATTTTATTTTGTGTGCAACTATAGGAATTGGGAATTGGTAGGCAAAGGAAGGAAGAGAGAGACAAACTCTCTCTCTCTCTCTCTCTCTCTCTCTCTCTCTCTCTCTCTCACACACACACACACACACACACACATGCACAGGTCAATTAGAGAGAGGAGAGACACACCAAGACATGTACCGAGGAAGACTCATGTGACCGAGAAGAGCAAAAGGGACATACATTTCCATCTTGGCCTTTTTGGGAATGGAGTTACTAAAAGCTTTCCAGTTGGTGATGAATTTTGCAAACATAGGAATCAATTCCTGGAATACTCATCTTGTGGGTGCCAGTTGGAGTCACACAGAGAACAGAAGATTGTTTCTAGATTCTGTGCAGAACCTACTTTTTAAATATTCCTTTTAGCACTAGGATTGAGTTCTGTCCTTTGACTCTGTCAGCCAACTGACCCTCATCTCTTTCTCTGGGCAGATCAACTGCAACGGTTTCACACTCAGTGACCAGAGAGGTCTGCAGGCTGTGGGTGTGGGCATCTTTCCCAACCTGGGCCTTGTGAACCATGACTGTTGGCCCAACTGCACAGTCATATTCAACAATGGCAAGTGAGTGTGTCTTTAGCTGGTGAGTGTGTGAGATGGGGATGGCGAGACTTGATATTTTTTCTACTGTGGATTTGCAGGGTGGAGTGAATTGGAAACTCAATATGGAATAAATAGAGAATGGTATTAAGGTGGATATCAAAAGATTCCACATGGGTTATCTCTGTAGTTTTCACACGTACCTTGAGACTGTCTAGATGTGCTGAGTAAATTTTTAACTGTACTTTAAATCTGAGGCCTGGAGCTAGGGCTGGGAGGGTTAAGAGAACCTCTGTAACTAGTACAGATCTATCTCAGGTTCACAGCAAAACATTGACTAAGAAATGGACTGGCAGGAGCATATGTTATCTAAGGTAGTGTCAGGAATTAGAAGGCATTGCAAGGAGTTACCTGAAGAGAATTTAATGAAGGAACAGTTTATAGATGTGCGGGCAGGAGTTAAGAGTCTAACAAGGTGTCTAGTGTCTAGAGCACAGGAAGCACAGGGGAGACGAGTAGAACACTTTCCTAGAGCCATCAGGAGCCTGAGCTATGGGGAAAAGCCCATTTTACTGTGACTTACAATTGTGCCTGCAGACAAACCGAGCACCAATCAAACCATGTTCCAAATACCTCAATCTCTCTCTCCTCCAACCCCTTAGTCTCCTCTCTTGGCCAGTTCGCAGGCCAGAGAGTTAAGGAACCTGGGTAATACATGCTCAGAATGCAGCCTTGTGCCCCCAGAAAAGGGGCAAATCAGGAACCTAAGGGTAGAAATGGATCTCTGAGGTGAGAAACACATGCAGAAAAATCAGCTGATGTGCTGAGTTGTCCCTGACACAGCTTGGGTAGGTAGGGTCAGGGATGAAGCCTGAATAACATTAATTGCTTTTGCTCTTAAAGATGAGGTCTCTTGATGATGCAAGCTAACACTGAACTATCACTATGGGCAGAGTTCTCCTTAAAAGCTTCCTGGAAGCCAAAGACTATGGCTTCTGATTCGCAGCTGAGAACTTGGCCTAAACCTCAACATAGCAAGAAGTCTGGTTTCCCTTTTCATTCCTGTTTCTGATGCTGGGGCTGTAAGCAAATGGAAAAAGATGCTCAAGATGGGAAAGTTTATTTTATAACCAGATGATTATATTTTTCCAGCATTTGTGTTTCTTGGGGTCATTGGCCTGACCCTCATGAAATCCTCCCTAGAGGGCCTCTTGACCAGGCTTGGAAGAGAGCATCATTATTTTGCCTGATGTGGGGCCAGACTTTCCAGATGGTTCTCCCTTCGTGATGGTGATCCTAGAGCTCCTTTTGTCTCAATGTATAAGAATTAGGAACCTGGCTGGGAACACTGTCTTCAGTCATTCTGGTGTTATTGCTGGCTTCCTTGCATTTACTAATTTTGAACAGCCATGTCTTAAATCTTGGCTTCTTGGCTTTTGTGCAAGAGCAGAAGTCTTTGCAGTCACCACCTAGCTGCCATAGTGGACAGAGCCCAGGACATGGTATTGAGCCCTAACTCTAACGCTCACCATTTTTATGCAATTCAAACTCTTTCCGAGACAGTTAGGGAAACAGGCAGTGTTTCCATACGGGGTACCTGTTAATGGGACGATAGTAACATCCACCCATATGTTTCTTAGCATTGTTCTTTTAAGTGCATTGTTTTGTGACCATCTTGTTACCATTGACAGGTGTTACAGAGGTCCAGGGAATAGAAATTACTTGTTCAGTTGCTGAGGACTTTTGAACTCAGAGCTTCTCATGCCAAGCCCTGTGCATTTTCCACTGTACTAGGCTGTGTCCTGTGATGGGAGCCCAGCTTGAGGGGGCGGGGTTAAAGGCTGTGTGATGGCCAGAGCTGTGGTTGTATAACCCAGAAGGCTGTGCAATCATGCTAGCTGTACTTTATCAGCTCATGGTACTGATTTCCACTTGGGTGTCTGTTTTGTCTTTCAGTCATGAGGCAGTGAAATCCATGTTTCACACCCAGATGAGGTGGGTCAGGCTTTTCAAGTATCCCTGCTCCTCTGACCCATCTCCTCCTTTCTTTCTGTTTTGCTGGGACTGCCCTTTTCCAAGTGCCCTTGGCTGCTGACTTTCTTTAATGTGCTTCTACGCCGCGGTATCCCATCTTTGTTGAATGGCTTATCTTTAATGCATTTAAATTGACCATTTTTTTCCTCACTTAGCCACCACCTGCCTTGGCTGTGCTCTAGCTTGCTTCCTTTCTTCCTTCTCTGTCACTCCTCACTACTTATATTCTGTATACATCTCAGCATGAACCCTCACCGTTTACATCCTTTTAGCCAAAGCCTACAATGTCCTTCTAACCCCTGCTTACTGGAAATGAGGACTGTTGATGTTACTGACCTACTGAAGGACTGAGTGTTGTTTATTACTCCACCTTCTCACCCAGACTAGGTTCTGGAAATAGCACCCATAACTGTATTATTTTGATAAATAGTTATTCATAGCCAACTATAAATTCATAGTTTAGGTCAAATTTTACTTTTGGCTTTTTTACTTAGTGATAGTCAAATGGCCCCAGATGGGGTCATGCTTGGGCTGACTTGAAAACCTTTAACCTGGTTCTTTGGATTAAGAACACAATTCTGGGTGGGACTTCACCCTTGGAGTGAGGGCTATGAGTGGTTGTTGGTGCACACAGCATTTGACTGTCAATGATTCATATCATCTGCTGGGTTTGGGTCCCTCCAACTGTAGAGTGAAGTCAAGTGAAGAGTATCTGTAGGGACCTTCCTAGTGCTAAATACCTGTGGCTTTTGCTGTATTTCTGACCTCCACAAGAAATACTTGAATAACTTGCCCACTCTGATTCAATTATCTGAATTAAAGAGTTGAGGAATCTTAGAGATGGAAGTGGTCTGGGTCCAGGGTAGGAAAACGACTTATTCAAGGAAGATGGGTAGAGGAAGAACTGGTACCAAAACTACCATTTTTCAGTCCTTAAACAGCTATTATTTTAGCTACTGTATATGCTCCAAATCCCAGTTCCAAATATAGTTTGTCTCTAATTTATGATATTTTTACTTAAATTCTTTTTACTTTATGATACTGCAAAAACTTACCTATACCTAGTCCATTTTCACCTTTAATATAGTATTTAATAAATTACATGAAATACTTAGCACTTTTTAAAAACTAGGCTTTGTGCTACATGTCTTTGCCTAATTGTAGGCTATTGTGAGTGTTCTATGACATTTAGGACAGATGAAGGAAAGCTAGGATGTTTGGACATATTAAGTTTGGGTATGTTAAGTGCATTTTGACTTATGATATTTTAAGTTTACCATAAGTAAGTTATTGGGTCATAACCCCATTGTAAGTGGATGAATGCCTATAATGTAAAATAGAGTATGAAATTAATTTGACTTTGAAAACTCACTAAATGATCTGAGATACTTGGAAATCTTGTAAAATTGGCTCAAACATAATGGGAAACTAAATTATTGCAATTTCAACCTACTTGACCAGTGAGTCACAGTTGATTTATGATATGGAACTCCATAAAAAGGGTTATTGGAGGCAGAATTGCTTACTTATCCTAGTAGTGCCAAACACCAGCTGTCCAGCCCTACTCTGGGCCAGGAGTGGTGCACACAGGACTATTTAGGATATACTGGGAGTGAGGGGTTTGATGCTTCTCATTTCCTAAGCACCCATCACAGGCCAGGAAGCAGCCTGAAAATAGGTGTGGCCAGTTTTAATCATGGCTCTGTCACCAAAGTGTTGTGGGTCTTTGGGGGAAGTTACCTGACTCTGTGAAATAAGGGTCCCCCACAGCTCAGACATATTAGGATTCTCCTCAGAGCTGTGGGATAAATCACCTGGATTATCTCTTCCACTTGTCTTTCACCACTTTAATAACAGTTGCTGCCAAAAATTGGGCTAGGAGAGAAAAGAAAGAATGAATAAGAGGTAAGTAGACATTTAGGTTTTCCCAGTCCCCATATTATAGCATTATAGCATGTTATAATGTTGCTTATTAAAAATGTTTTCTTGGTCATCAGTATATTCAACATTGGCCAAAGGTTTTTAACTCAAAAAATCATCTTAAGCAACCGAACATACATGTCATTGGCATTCAGCAGTTCTTCCATTTTCCATTGGTTGTCGTCTCAGAAGATATGGCAAGGGCTGCCATTGACTGGGACCCTTCTAGGGTGCTGGACTCTCAAACTTTATTTCACACCATGTTGAATTTAGCCTCTCAGGAAGTCAAAGAAATGCCCACGGGCCTCTCTGTGGACACTGCATCCAGATCTCTGTGTCCTGCCACTTAGGCTCTGTGGCAGTTCTGCATTGGGCATTGAGACCCCAGCACCTGGGGAGATACAGGAGCTCAGACTGTGGGCCAAGACTGCAGAAAAATTAGTATATATGTTTCTAAGAGATTAGTCTCTAAGCTAAGCAGAAATAATTTTTAGATCTTTTCTTGTTTGGACTTTGTGCCTGATCCTTTCTCTCTTTCCACATTACAGATATTCAGTCGCTAAATATATATGGGTAATTGCAGGCACAGAAGGTGTACATGATTTTATGATCAAACCCAGCCCTCTACAAGGACTCTAACTAAGCTGATTGCAGAGCAATTAACTGAATAGTGGTGATTTGACTATTTTCCTGAATAGAATGGAGTGGTCTAGAAAACTGCTAGAGGTCACATTTGCTCTATTTGGAGGGAATGGAATTTTTCTCAGAGCATTAGTGGAACTTGCCATGGAGACTCCTTGAAGTGTGGAAAGCATTAATCCCATCCGGTAGGCCTGGGTTTCACTGACTGTAGCCCTTTCACTCTGCTCCAGGATTGAGCTCCGAGCCCTGGGCAAGATTGCTGTAGGAGAGGAACTCACAGTGTCCTACATTGACTTCCTCAATGTCAGTGAAGAACGCAAGAGGCAGCTGAAGAAGCAGTACTACTTTGACTGCACGTGTGAGCACTGCCAGAAAGGGCTGAAAGATGAGCTCTTCCTAGGTGTGAAAGACGACCCCAAGGTATACACAGCTCTGCTGCTGGGTGTGTGTGGCTGTTTTCTCTGGGATCCAGACAAGGGGGATTTTATAGCTTGTCAGTGGGCTGACATCATTAGGGGGTAGCGTGGGCTGGTGCACAGAACAAGCATGAAGGGCTCACCTAGCACAGTCTCGCACCACACTGAATGTCAAAGATGACGGCTACTCAAAGACAGGCAGGGCCGCTTCATCAGGTCTCTAAGTCTGTGTCCCTCTCTTTCCCAGCCTTCTCAAGAAACGGTGAAGGAGATGACACAATTCTCAAAGGACACACTGGAAAAGATAGACAAGGCTCGATCTGAGGGTTTGTATCATGAGGTAAGAATTTGCTTTTCTGAGTGGATGGGGAAGATGTGGAAAGGTTCTGCAGCAAAGGAGGGAACAGGGTGATGAGAGGGAGGCTTCAGAGCAGGTTGGTGTTTAGGAAGACGTCCTTTGGTTGAGACAGGAGCACTTCTTATCCTTAAACTTTGAACCTATTGAAGGTGTGTTCTCAAGTCACTGCTCAGTCCTTCGAAGCATAACTTTAAGGACAGAGAAGGCAGCCCAATCAGTGTGTCTGAGGATCTATGACAGCTCAGGTGACACCAAAGAGGAAGGGTGGCAATGGCAGAGGGACACACTGGGAGTGGGATGCTTGCTCTTCTGTAACTGAATACCTGTCTGGTACGGTGTCTAGTCTACCAACTGAGCCTTCAGCCTCAGCTTTTGAAACACCAGGATTTCTCACTTGGCTGTACACTACAATCGCATTTGAAAAGTCCTGATGCTCAGACCCTAGCCTAGGATGATTTCACCAGAATCTAGTAAGTGGATCCAGTGATTTCACTGTGTGGTCAAAGCTGAGACTCACTGCCAAGCTCTGATCTGCAGAGAAATTGTTTTGAATTAACCTGGACATTTCATTGGAAATGGATTCCTGTGTCTTGCCCCTTGCAGTGTGATTCCTCCCATCTGCCCCAGAACAAAGGGACTGGAAACAGCATTCTTTCCTAAGCAGAAGTGACTCAGGCGTGTAGCCAGGTTTGGATACTGCTAGTCATGGCAAAATGGAAGATTAATTTCTTTTCATTTCTGCTTGTTTTTTTTCTTTTCTTACCTCCACCTTTACAAAGTCATTCATTGCACGTGTGTGTGTGAAAGTGACCAACATGAGACATGCTTCTTCCCTGCAAAGAGTTCTGCCATGTAGAGACACGGCCACATGAACAAAGTGTTGTTATGCAATATGGGAAGTCCATGTCCAGGGTGTGAGTTAGGAGGTGGAGTGGGGAGGAGGCCCCCATAAATTCCATTTCTCTGGCTTTTCTCCTCTTCTTCCTTTTTTATTGATCTCAGGAACAGGGCTGGGCACTGTCCCCATGGATCAAAGAGGTTTTTCTTCCTAATAAGTTGATCTGGAGCCCTCATTTTGCCATTCTTCCAGCTGGTTCTTTCCTGGGCTCTCAAGAGGCCTGAGAGCATAATTACTTTTAAGATGAAAAAGATCCAATGGCATTTTCTCATGACAGCAGCTAGGGAGGAAGAAGAGAACAATGAATACTTAAAATCTGGAGCCCTGTCTGACTTTGTAGGATACAATCAAAGCCTATGTCTACACAAGGATCAGAGGCTCTCCCCAGGGCCATGGCAGCATCCTCCTGGTGGGTCAGTCTCCCAGTTTCTGGGGAACCTCTTCCTGCCCATCTATCTTTGCACAATTAATGAGGCATGGTTGTCCAATCTTGTTATGCAGATAGACTATCTGCTGTACAGATCATAGACCTAACATCATCTCTGCTGGTTCAAATTGATTCAAGATATAATCTGAATATTAGTGTTTTTAGAAAGCTCTCCAGAAAATTTCACATCTCAGTGAAGATATGAAACCATAGTAATCAAGGTGAACCTCAAGTGTTTGGTTTGAATTCTTGATCTGAGATCTTTGGCAAAGTTCTAACTCTGTAGTTCAGTTTCTTTCTCTGGTAAAATAGGAATATTAGTAAAATCTGTCATTGTGTTTTTTTTGTTTTTTTGTTTGTTTGTTTGTTTGTTTTTTGAGACGGTCTCACTTTGTAGTTCAGGCTGGCCCTCAGCTCACTCTGTAGCCCAGGCAAACCTTGAACTCAGCAATCCTCCTGCCTCTGCCTCCTGAGTGCTGGGATTACAGGCATGAGCCACCATGCCCGGCACTGTGGTATGTGGTATTGATTACTGGTGGGCATGAGTCAGCACACCCAGCACTGTATGTGGTTACCAGCGATCAAACTCAGGACCTTGTGCTTGCGAGGCAGGTGCCGGAACCACTGAGCCAAATCTCCAGTCCTGTCATTGCATTATTGTGAGAACAACTGTCTGTTTACCTATATTTGAATACATATACTTGCATATATTTTCATATACATATATCCACATACATGCATATATGGCTTTCATATCTCCCTGCTAATTACTGACTTTGAAAACTTCTCACTCTGCTGGGTCAACCAAACATCTCTAATTCTATATCTTAGAAGGGTCCATTTTGCTACTCACTATAAAAACCCTGTTTCCCCCGCTTGGTAAGCAGTTTCTCCAGTCCTGACAGACCAGGTGCTTAATGTTGCTATGAGGCTCCCACATGTGAATGACGCTGTGTCCAGGTGCGATGCTGAAGGGCAGTGTCTATGTCTCTTTCTAGGTGGTGAAGCTGTGCAGGGAGTGTCTGGAGAAGCAGGAACCCGTGTTTGCTGACACCAACCTGTACACGCTGCGGATGCTGAGCGTGGTTTCTGAGGTCCTCTCCTACCTCCAGGCCTTCGAGGAGGCTGCACACTATGCCAGGAGGATGGTGGATGGCTACATGTAGGTGATGGTCACAGAACCCTGGTCATTTCTGAAAGCACATCTATTTCAGATTGACATACATGTTGCTTCCATGCCCACACCAGAGATCAGTGATCAGTGAACACAGCTCTTTTTATACCTGTGCCTTTGTGTTGGAGTGCTCTGGGTAGTCATGACTAAACGATTAGAGCTGGCACTTGAGATGAAGGCTGTGCATCACCTCTGGTCTTCTCTAGATCCTCATTCCTGGGAAACGGGAAGTGGATGTAACTAGAATCTTTGCATTAAATTCTAGTCTCCTGTGAGTCTGATGGCACATGATGAAATGATTAATAATTAGAAAAGGCTTAGAGAAGAAGCTGAATTTGGGGCTGATCCATGCTACGCTGGATAGCTAAGACCCCAGGGCCATGCTTGCCACACATTTCATTCCATATATTCCAAAAGACCAATAGTCCGACATAAGTCATGTAGATGAAGATTCTACAGGGCAGACACCTGCAATAGTCCCTTAGAAGTTTTGTAGATCCTGGTGTAGTTCTGCCTGCCCAGAAGCATCACAGCATGTGGGACCAGCCAAGTCCCTGTTGCTGCCAGAGGTGAAGACAAGAGTAAAGTCCCCAAGTCCATCTGCAGGCAGGAAAGCTCAGCCTGGTCATAGTCTCAATTATACAATTATTTCTCCCAAGTAGGATTGTTCTCAACACTCATTTGCTACTTGGTGGCATTTTCTGCTTTGGGAATCTTAAGGCTAAATGTAGGATGATTCTAAATACTTGGAAAGTTTTTTCTTCCTAACAGATAAAATAAGTCTTCCTATGACTTTCTACTGTTTTGTTTATTTATTGAGAAAGTAGATGCCAGGGGCGAAGGGGGGTAGAAGAGATAGATCAATCACCCTTGTTTGTAAATTATAAGTGCATTTTCTAAGGCTTCCCCCAGCCAATATCTTCTCTTGTATAGTCATTGTATCCATGTTGGCAGGTGAATTTGTATTTCTGGCAAAATGTGTTAGTTGAGACAAGAAGTTCTATTTCTTTAAAAGAACATTGCTTATATTTTAAAAATGTAGGTAAACAGTACAGCATGATAGAAGCGTGCCCTGCCTAAGCAGTGAACACACAATGCTGTTCCAAAAAGGAATGTCGAGTTAGCTTTTCCCAGAACTTCTTATCACCTTCCTGGGAAAGGGCCAGCATGTTCCTCAGGGACGCCAGCCTCCTGTGTCAAAGCTCAAAGTGCAGTCCTGGCCGCTGTCCTTACAGGGACGTGGCTCGGTGGCCCAGGTCAGAGTCCCAACTCTCACAGCCTCCCCGTGGGGGATGTTTGCCAACCCTCTGTGCCTCAGTCTCCCCTCCCTGCCTGTGCCAAGCAGATGCCACACGGCACCACGAGGAAGAGCAGAGGGACTTAATCAGCGAGGGCACTTTAGAAGTTGTTAAATGACGTGCAGGTACAAGGACAGTCACAATGACCCCCTGTGCCCCTACAGGAAGCTCTACCACCCCAACAACGCCCAACTGGGCATGGCTGTGATGCGGGCAGGGCTGACCAACTGGCACGCTGGTAACATCGAGGTGGGGCATGGGATGATCTGCAAAGCCTACGCCATCCTCCTGGTGACACACGGACCCTCCCACCCCATCACCAAGGACTTGGAGGCAAGTAGCACCGTGGGGCTGTGAGCCTCCCCCGCCCTGCTCTGAGCTCCCTGAGGATGAGAGCTGTGCTTCGCTTTAGGGAAGTCCGTGGATTGCCAGCAAGCGAGGAGGAGCTTAGTCATCCCTTTGCTCAGCCTGGTTTTCATGTGAGGAAACTGAGGCTCAGGCAAGGGGTAGAATCTGTCTATAGTTACTGAGTGAGTTCAGAGGAAAGCTGAAACTCAGACTCTGCATCTGTTGTGTCAGATGGCCTGAGAAACTGGAATGGCAGTGTGTGTGGGTATGTGAGTGTGTGTCTGTGTGTGTACATCTTTCTTTGTTCTGAGATTTACTTTTATTTTTTAAATATTATTTTATCCCATTTCCCTTCCCTGTGTACAAATGTTGTTTCCATTTAAGTATTCCTTTTTTCATTATTTAGAGAATACTTTATTAGTTTCTATAATCAAACCCACATAGATAAGATCTTACCTATTTAGTGCAGTGTATTACTCCTGTACAAATGAAAACATTAAGTTTAACATTTCTAGAGCAATATGTCTATTAATTTCTGTTCAATGCTGACTCACCACAATAAACAGGGATAATTTTTCCAAAATTAACAGCCCAGTTAAAGTTCTCAAAGATTCTATGTATGTGTGTGTGTATGTATGTATGTACATATAAAATAGAAGTATGTTCAGTGCCAGGCGTGGTGGCTCATGCCTGTCATCCCAGCACTTGGGAGGCAGAGGCAGGAGGATTGCTGAGTTGGAGGCTTGCCTGGGCTACATAGTGAGCTCAGGGCCAGCCTGAACTACAAAGCAAGACCCTGTCTCAAAAAAAAAAAAATAGCAGTATGTTGTGCATCAATAGCAGTAACAGCCTTTCCATATTCTGCAGTCATCTAAACAAAATTAAAAACACATCCATCCCACTCCATTAAGAAAGAAAGAAAAAGAAAGAAAAATACCAGGAAACAGCAAAGTTCTGTTACTGTTGTAGCACCTCACACCACATTTTTTTTTTTTTTACTAAGCAACCAATATACTGGACCTTAAAAATGATTTGAGAACAAAATAGGCCAAAAAGATGGAAGAAACTAACTTTATCTCTTGCAAAGTAGCTGTTACAGGCAGTTTGATTTGTGGCCTTATTCACTATAGTAGTTTCAGTCCCAATCATCATCTAGAAAGAAAACATACTAAAATAACATCATTAAGAACAGCTTTTGTAAAGCACAGTTACTACTTTATATCATAAAGCAGGTACAAGATAGTTTATATCCACAGAGGTAGGATACAGAACTACTTTACCAGACAGGCGTCCCTGAGGAACACCGTGGCCCTTTCCCAGGAAAGTGATAGGAAGTTCTGGGAAAAGCTAACTTGACATTTCTTTTTGGAACAGCACTGTATGTTCACTACCTAGTGAGATCAATGGCTGTAGCATCCGATCACTAGTATTAATTTTCACTTGTGAAGATTTCTAGCCTTGTAATTTTGCAGTTGTTGAATGGATAGGCCTCAGTCTCAGCATTGGTAATAGGAGGGAAAGGATAAACTTGTGGAAAGTTTCAGTAAACTAATGTGCAAAAAGTCCTTAGAACAATGATGGACAAGTTGTGCAATCTTTATGTCTGTTGGTCTCCCTGTGCTTTGAAGGACTGGATTATTTTGGAATGGCAGGTCAGTCCTCATGTGTACTCCAGGGAGAACAGACAGATGTTGGTGTTAAAACATGTAGTGAAATGATTACATTGAAGACTAATGTGATCTCAGGTATGGATGTTCTCTTCCTTCCTATATCACCAGTTTCTTCATTTGTAAAATGTAAGCAACCAATATATTAGACCTTAAAAATGATTTGAGGACAAAATGGGCCAGAAGGATGGAAGGAACTAACTTTAGCTCTAGCAAAGTAGCTGTTAAAGGCAGTATATTTATTTGCCTTATTCTCTGTGGTAGCTTCAGCCCCAAACAATACCTCTTCTTGGGAGAGCAAGGGCTTTTTTGTGCCACACAGTACAATCTTCCCAGCACAATGGAAAACACAGAGGAATCTCATCTCCTCCATGAGTGAGGAGACTGAGGGCAGGAGTGGTTATGTCACTTGCCTAATGTTGCACACAACCAGTAAGTTCAGGAGTCAGTTTGAAAATCTGGGTCCCCGCTTGAAAATTTCTGAGAAAAAATTTTCTGTGTTGTGAACCACGGTTCCAGCTCCTCTCTTAGGGGCTTGACTTCCCCTTTCTCACGAAGTGGATCCACTGCCAAGACAACCTCACAATCGATAAAGTGTGTGTGTGTGTGTGTGTGTGTGTGTTATGGGGGGGCACGTTGACTCCCAAATGTCAGCGTCTGGGAGTCATTCGCTCCAACATCAGTCAGGGGCCACCATGTCCTGGGGCTTCTCCTCACCGTTTATGGTGCATCTGTGTCCCACAGGCCATGCGGGTGCAGACGGAGATGGAGCTGCGCATGTTCCGCCAGAATGAGTTCATGTACCACAAGATGCGCGAGGCTGCCCTCAACAACCAGCCCATGCAGGTCATGGCCGAGCCCAGCAATGAGCCAGCTCCAGCGCTGTTTCACAAGAAACAGTGAGGACTTGGGACGCGGAGCAACATGGCTGAGGAACGGGGCAGAGATTCTGGGCGGGGTGGGTCTGTGCAGAGACTCTTGATGAGGAAATCAGGGTAATTCTCCATCCTGTGACTGAGGGGATGCACTGCCCTTGATCCTCACTGGCATTTTGGTTCAATTTGATTTATTTTAATCCAGGTTTAACTCTATTTCATTCTTGCAGAACTCCTCCTATAAATATTTATTTGGTATTCCACCATAGCACCCACTAAAGGAATACAAGTATAGTTGGAGGGAAAATGGAAACAAGCAATTAAAACACAACATGATACCAAGTATAGTGGTGAACTGTATGGAGAGAGTGGTGGTACAGAGGAAGGTGTGTGTCTGGCGTGTGTCTGGTGCATATGTTAGGTGCGCATGTGCAGTGGGGTGGTCATGGAGAGGATACATCCAAGCCGAGGGTGCACTGGCTTCTCATCTGTTGCCTCTGGCTTCTCATCTGATGCCTCTGGGGCTGCTACTCTCAATTATGGTCTAAAATTTCAGTATTTAGAAGACTTGGGTGATGCCCAGTTTTCTCAGACTATGTGGAGTTCTGAGGAAGGACTGTACTTGGACATTTTGGGTCTACTCAGAGAGCTTAAAGTGCTTCAGAGTGGTGCAGTGCAGAAAGAGGTAGACAGCAGTTTTGCTAACCACACCAAGATCTCAATTCAGTCTGAATCCAAAATATAATTATAGAAATAATTGTAGAACACACGAGAAAGTGTATGTCTGCCCTGTTTGCTTCCATCTCCAAGGCTTGTGGATGTGGGATTTACTTAATACAGTACTTGAGATTTTTCTGGCCCTTGGCATATGAGGGGTGAAAACATCATTCTGGAGTGAATCTTCTCAGGCTGAAGCAGGGTAAAAAACACATACATGATGATTATGGGCTCAGCAGATTCCGCTTTGGCTTCCCAGCTTAATTTTCTTTTCTTAAAATTCTTAATTTTCAGGGCTGGAGATTTAGCTCAGTGGTTCCAGCACCTGCCTCACAAGCGCAAGGCCCTGAGTTTGAGCCCGGTAACCACATACAATGCTGGGCGTGGTGACTCTTGCCCACCAGCCATCAACACCACATACCACAGTGCCGGGGGTGGTGGCTCACTCCTGTAATCCCAGAACTCGGGAGGCAGAGGCAGGAGGATTGCTGAGTTCCAGGCTTGCCTGAGCTACATAGTGAGCTCAGGGCCAGCCTGAACTACAAAGCAAGACCCTGTCTCAAAAAAATTCTTAATTTTCTTTTTCTTCCCATTACCTGCTTTTTAGACTAGAAGGAGTACTCTTCTTACCTGAGTTACGAGCTCATTACAAGTGTGACAAATTTCTCATTCTCTAGGAGGCTCAGTGATTTCTATGTCATAAGTGAAATTCGTAGGAATCAACCAATCCCAAATATACTTTACTGTCTTCCAAAACTCCAGATTTTTCATGAAAGTTTCTGGGAATTCTAGAACACAACCCTTCCATCAGAGCTATCACCAAGATCCTATACATCTTTGACTGATCATTGAACCCAGAATTCTACCTAACATATTTATTTAGCCCCACCCAAAATGTCAGCTCCTACCTCACCTTTCACTCTCAGAATGACACACTACCTCCCTGAGACCCTTGTCCAGTGACTGAAAACTCTGCAAGCAGTTCATTGCCTTGCAGAGTGTATACCTAACACTTGGCACTTCATGAGGACACTTTCTTCTCTAGAATATTTGTAGGGACTCTGACAATTCTCCAAACCCTTGTCCCACAAGTAAAATAGCACTGACTTTCTCACTACTTTCCAAGAAGCACCCTAAACAGTTATTCTTGCTCCTTTATTTATTTATTTATTTATTTATTTATTTATTTATTTATTGAGACAGGGACTCTCTTTGTAGTTCACAGACTGGCCCTGAGCTCACTATGTAGTCCAGGCAAGCCTCAAAGGCTGCTAGCAATCTTCCTGCCTCTGCCACCCAAGTTCTGGGATTACAGGTGTGAGGCACCATGCCTGGTATTGTGGTATGTGGTACTGACTGCTGGTGGGCATGAGCCACCACACCCGGTATTGTTGTATGTGGTTACCAGTGATTGAATTCAGAACCTTGTGCTTGCTAGGCAGGCACCGGAACCACTGAGCTAAATTGCCAGACCCCTTTTGTCCCCTTATTTAACATCCTTCCCTTTGTGATGGTTGTCTGTTCAGCCACTGGTCTTTCTCCTGTATCCGTGTCATTTCCCCCAAGTCTGCATCATAAATTTGTTGTCCTCAATGAATTGTACTCTGTGGCTCTGTTCCTCCTTCCCCTCCTTCCCTCTCAGATCATGGAAAAAGATTCTATCTTCTCCCACCAAAGCTAAACTGCACACCTGTTCATTGAACTCCTTGCTCCTTGTCTCTGAGAACTTGGTAATTATTACTCCTCTGTCCCAGATCCTTGACCTTGGTCCACTGCCTGCATACTTCAGTGCAGTAGACAAAGTTCAGAGGACTCTTGGACCATAATCTTCATGCATGAGTATTCTTTTGATGTATAATTATTATCTGCTTGTTCTCACTTTGCATTTTTTCAGAAGACACTGCAGAGTGCCTTCCATTCCTGCTCTTTCACTAAATGGCTACTGGGCACTGGTTAGTCCTTACATCATTTCCCCTCTTTTAATGACTAACAGTCCCAATCTGGATTCCTGTGACCCTCATATCTCGGGAGAGCCCCTGGTGTGGTTTCTTGAGCTCCTCTACTTGCCCAGTTTCCCCACCTGTCCTGACAGGTTGGCATTTCTCGGGTTGACTCTGAGCTTGGCTCATTCTCTTCTCAATCTGCACATCTCACCTGCATGGGCTCAGGCAGGGCTTTCTGTAATGGTCACCTTGAGGCTGACGACTCTCACGTCTGCACTCCCTGAGCTGTACTGGAGCTCCAGCTCTGTGTGCCTCTTGGATGTTCTACAATAACATCAAATTCTACGTGTCTATGGTGAGACTCTTTTGCTTTCCTCTTTCCAAACACATATTATCTCAAGAACAAAGCACTCAAAAACACCACCTCCTCTACCAGATCATGAGCTCCTGAGGGCAGAAGCTGTGGCTATTTGTCTGTCTATCCCCAGGACCTAACACAGATCCTAGGAAATTGTAGGCTCAGTAAACATGTTTTGAATAAGTGAGTGAATGACCAGTTGGGTGAATTAGCTTTTCTCAGAGCAAGAGGCATGAAACTGCCTTTGAGTTTTTACATTAAAGCAGTCAACAAAGCCCATTACACCTTTTGTGTTTCCAGGCAAACATGTGGCTTCTTGCTTCTTCACAATCTTTTTAGAGCTGCACTCTTTCCTAGAACTTTCTGTGGTGGTGAACATGAATTACATCTGTACTGTTCAGTGTAGTCATCACTAACATCGGATGATCGCTGAGCATTCAAGTATGGCTGAGGAACTGAATTTTTAATTTTATCTAATTTCAGTTAACTTATGTTTTAATATCCAAATGGCCAGGGATTACTATAAGCAGATCATGCAGTTTTGGAGAAATGTTTTTGTGAAGTTTTTAAGAACATGAGTACTAAGAAACCACTGTAGTTTGCCTTTATCCCAGTGCTCATACTAATTGTGTGACCCTGGACTAACTACTTCACCCATGTGTTGGTCAGCTTTCCATCACTGAGACAAAATATCTGACATAAGCCAACTTAAAATAAGAAACATTAATTTTGGCCCATGGTTTCAGAGGCTTCAATTCATGGTCAGCTGACTCCAAGGTAGAAATATCACAGAGGAAGGGGATGGTGGAGGAAAGCTGCTTACCTCATGACATTCAGGAAGGGGTGTGAAGAGGAACCAGCCAGAGAGGTAGGGACTGGAGACCAGATATAACCTTCAAAAGTTGATCTACTGACCAATTCTTCCAACTGGGCTCCACCTCCTAACATCCCATTGGACAATGAACTCATCAATGCACAAACCCATTATGTGGTCAGCATCGTTAGGATTCAGTTGCCTCTTAGACCCCAACTCTGAATGTGCTGCATTGGGAATCAAGCCCTTGATACATGAGTCTTTGGGCCACACTGAAAGCGTGACAACCCATGCATTAGTATCCTCACTACTCCCTCTGTGTTGGGTCACTGTGAGAGCTAATTTTCTGAAGTATAAATAAGGCCCTTAGAACAGTACTTGTCCGGTCCTAAGTGCTCAGTTGACTGTGTGCTGTGATTATACTGCTTCTAACCATGTTTCCACAGGGTTGTCCTTTCTCCTAATCAGAAAGCGAAGGTGAGAGCTAGAGGCAAACAGGGATGTGCTGGAGTCAGCTGTGAGAGCTGGCTGTGTACCTCTCTTCCTAACTCAGTGTTCTTCACACTTAGGACTTCAAATTGGCTATGGTGGTAATTGGTTAACAGGCTTAATCTTAGAGTACCTTAGATCAGTCTGGAGTAAAGGGTATTTTGCTACAATGGGAGTAACAGAATGGCTAGTTAGAAAGAATATTAGAGTCTTCAATTAAACTGGAGTGAAATCTGCATTGTGAAACTTCTAGCACTCAGCCCACACAAAACATGGTGTAAGATCTCTCTGCTCAACACTCTTCAGCCTAAATCAAGTGCTCATCACACCACAGATGTATTCACAAATACAATAGTCTTTAACACTTGTTAAAGACTATTGCTTGGGCAAATTTCTTAGGGTTTGCTTCTCTTTAAATACACAAGAGAACAACTATAGGACACACCTTGTCTATTGACTAAATTCTACTCCTGGAACAAGTTTGTTAAATGATTTGGCTACTAAATGAGGAATTGTATGTAGTATGTACATTACAATGTTCAGAACAGACAAAGAGTCAAAAGAAATTCCAACTTGGTGACTTTACTTTTATTTGCATGAGTCTTACATGCAGTACTGTAATGTACAACAACACAAAACTATAGCACCATACTGTATAGTGCAATCAGCAAAAATTACAGTACTATATACACAAGGTATACTGCAAAAAAATTAAGAATCTATAAATAAGAGGTACAGAACTGTACAAAACAGGAATCAGAAGTCCAATTGGTGAGTTGTTAAATCCAAACAGTGCTCCATGGTTGTAAGTCTGAACAGTCCTTAAAGACAGGTCACTAAATGAAGAATGGCTGTGTGGTTGAGAACTTTGTTGTGGCCAGAATGATTTTTCTGCATTGTATTTTATATCAAATTATTCTCTTTTTGAGACAGGGTTTCACTATGTAGTTCAGGCTGATCTTAGACTCACTGTGTAGACCTGGATGGCCTTGAACTCAGAGCAATCCTTCTGTCTCTGCATCCTGAGTGCTGGAATTACAGGTGCATGCCACCACGCCTGGCCCCATAGCAGGTTACTCTTAGAGCTAAAACCCCTCATAAATTTCCCACTTTCCACTAAGCTCATTACCAGAGGAAAAGGAAATTTACCGTGGAGACTCAGTTTCTTCCTTCTCTCTTCTCTTTCCAAGCTCATTTTCATCACACTTGTTGAAGGGAACATGCCCCTGGATGCTTTCACACCTCCTGTAATGTTGTTCTAGAAGGAATTCTGGAAAAATATGGAACGTTCAACCTGTCTGAAAAAAGTCCTCTGAAAGTTAAGTGTGAACTAGACTCCCTCCTCCACTCCAGTTCTCCACGACTTCTTACATTTTTTAAAAAGGCAGGGACTGTTTCTATGTGAATACAGACCTTAGAAGCCTCCTTTACTGATCAATGACCTCTCATGGTAAAGATTGTTTACTCTTGGTGAGATTCCCCACAGGACAGGTGAAGAAGACAGAGGAATGATCACAGCAAAAATAGCTGATCACAACCACAGATGTTTATTCAGTTTATGTGAAGGAAGCTTCCCGCCCAAGGTTCTCTGAGTGACGGTAAGAAATCCAAATGTAGCATCTACAGTGAATTCTCCCTATCAGGCAAAACATAGGAATAACAAACCCTCCCTGAGTTGTTTCCAGGGGAAAAGGAGGAGTCTGGGAACCCAGTCAGATCCCTGGAAGCCTCACTGAGAAAACTGTTTTGTTCTGTCCTCCTCCATTTGGACAATCAGAGCCTCAGTCCCACCATTTATCCACTCACTGGACAAAGCAAACCTCCTCCCTGTTCCTCTGCTTCTGCTCAGAGGCTCATTTCTCTGGGTGTAACTGTGTGATGGCTGCATCTAGATGTCCTCTCAAAGCCCACTGTGCTCATAGGTGGAGCTTTTTTGAGGTGGCTGGATTTAGGGTGTGTGAACTTGGTTTAAGAGTGGATGATCAGGGCTGGAGATTTAGCTCAGTGGTTCTGGCACCTGCCTAGCAAGTGCAAGGTCCAATACTGGTAACCACATACAATGCTGGGCATGGTGACTCACACCCACCAGCAATCAATACCACATACCACAATGCCAGGCATGGTGGCTCACACCTGTAATCCCAGCATTTGGGAGACAGAGGCAGAAGGATTGCTGAGTTCAAGGTTTACCTGGGCTACATAGTGAGCTCAGGGCCAGCCTGAACTACAAAGCGAGATCCTATCTCAGAAAAAAAGAGTGGATGATCAGGGGCTGGGGATTTAGCTCAGTGGTTCTGGCACCTGCCTAGCAAGCTCAGGGTCCCTGGTTTGATTCCTGGTAACCATATACAACAATACAAAGGGTGGTAATTCATTTTCACCAGCAATCAGCACCACATATCACAATGGTGGGTGTGGTGGCTCATGCCTGTAATCCCAGCACTCTGGAGGCAGAGGCAGGAAGACTGTTAAATTTGAGGCTAGCCTGGGCCACATAGTGAGCTCAGGGCCAGCCTGAACTACAAAACAAGACCTTGTCTCAAAAAAACAAACCAAAAAAAAGAGTGCATGATCACTAAATTTGTCTGATGAGTGGTTTAGTATAGTTCTGGGTATGAATGATGGGAAGCGCTACCCTGGTTTTGAGTGGCACCACTCAAAAGACTTGCAGTCTGTATGAGGTAACAGGGAAGGGGAGCTGGGCGTGATGGCACATGCCTGTAATCCCAGAATTTAGGAGGTTGAGCAGGAGCATTGCCAGGAGTTCAAGGCCAACCTAGGCTTCCTAGTGACTTCAAGGCCAGCCGGAATGATGTAGTTCAAAAAAAGGGAAAGGATCTCAATGGATGCAGAAAAAGCAATCGACAAAATCCATTCATGATCAGAACCCTACAGAAAATTGGAATAGATGGACTTTATCTCAAACTAATAAAAGCTATTTACGAGAAACCAACAGCCAGCATCATAATAAATGGTCAAAAATTGAAACCTTTCACACTAAGATCAGGAACAAGATAAAGATTTCCACTATCACCACTCCTATTCAATATAGTGCTGGAAACATTAGCCACAGCAATCAAGCAAGACAAAGACATAAAAGGAATAAAGATAGGTTAGGAAGAAGTTAAATTGTCATTATTTGCTGGTGACATGATTCATTACATAGAGGATCTTAAAAGCTCAACCAACTTGACTTAATTTATAGCTTAGCTGGATACAAAGTCAGTGCTCAAAAATCAATAGCCTCTGTATACACAAACAACAGACTCAATGAGAGAGAAATTGGGGAGACAATCTCTTTCACAATAACATCCAATAAAATGAAATATCTAGGAATCAATCTAAAAAAGGAGGTGAAAGACCTCTACTCTGAAAACTATTGCACTCTGAAAATAGAGATAGAAGAAGATATCAGAAAATGGAAAAACATCCCTTGTTCCTGGGTAGGAAGAACTGATATTGGCAAAATGGCTATATTCCCTGAGCTCTATATAGATTCAATGCAATCCTGATTGAAATCCCAATATTTCACTGATCTAGAGAAAATCATGCAAAAATTCGTCTGGAACCACAAGAGACCTAGAATAGCAAAAGCAATTCTAAGCAACAAGGACATGGTGGGGGGTATTATGATCCTCAATTTAAACTACTACAAAGCCACTGTGATAAAAACAGCATGGTATTGGCAAAGTAACAGGCGTGAGGATCAGTGGAATAAATTAGAAGATCCAGAAACAACTCCAGGTACACTGAGCCACTTCATTTTTTTTTTTTTTTTTGAGACAAGGCCTCACTTTGTAGTTCAGGCTGGCCCTGAGCTCACTATGTAGCCCAGGCAAGCCTTGAACTCGGCAATCTTCCTGCCTCTACCTCCTGAGTGCTGGGATTACTGGCGTGAGCCATCATGTCCGGCAGCCACCTCATTTTTGACAAAGGAGCCAAATATCTTTAGTGGAGGAAAGATAACCTCATTAAGAAATGGAAAAACTGGGCTTTAACCTGTCAAAGCCCAAACCTAAACCTATCTCTCTGATCGATTACTAAACTAAAATCAAAGTGGATTAGAGACCTAAATGTTAAAACAGAAACACTGAACCTGCTGCAAAACGGGTTAGGTAAAACTCTTAGAGACACTGTCTTAGGGAAAGACTTTACAAACAAAACTTCTATAGCATGAGAACTAGTAGAAGAAATCAACAAATGGGATCTCATCTTATTAAAAAGCTTCTTGCACTGCAGAGGAAACCACTGGGAGACAAAAAAGACAACCAACAATAAGGGAAAAAATCTTCACCAGTTGTTTCTCGGACAAAGGACTACTATCCAGAATATATAAAGAGAGCTTAGAAAAAACTAGCCCCTCCAAATTTAAAGGCCCAATTAAAAAATGGGCATCTGAAATGAACACTTTTCAGAGAAAGAAGTAAAAGCTGCCAAGAAGCATATGAAGAAATGTTCAACATCGCTGGTCATTCAAGAGATGCAGATGAAAATAATACTGAGATTTCATTTAACTCCATAAGAACGGCTGCTATCTCAAAATTAGCCAGCAACATATGCTGGCGAGGCTGTGGAGAAAAAGGAACACTTCTTTGCTGTTGGTGGGAATGAAGACTGGTACACCCTCTATGGAAGACAGTGTGGAGATTCCTCAGAAAACTAGAATTAGAGGTCCTATTTGACCCTGCTATTCTCCTAGGGATGTGCATGAAAGAATTAAAAGATTCATACCACAGTGACATATGTGCACCCATATTTATAGCAGCTCAGTTTGTGATAGCTAAATCTTGGGAGCAGCCCATGTGCCCATCAATTGGAGACTGGATAAAGATGTGGTTTCTCTGTGAAATGGAGTATTACTGTCCTATAAAGAATGATAAGCTTGAGTCATTTATACTCAAATGGATGTAACACGAAGGCATACACTTAAGTGAAATAAATAGGTCACAGATGTGTAAATATTGCCTTTTTTCTCTGATATGAGAAACTAAAGATGTAAATAAGTTCTAGAATGTATGATAGATATTGTGAAATAGAAAATATTCAAAGGTAAATTGGGTGGAGGGATAAGTAATGAGGGGAAAGAAAAATTGTGATAGTAATAAAAAAGGGAAACAAAACGTATGTATATAGGGGACAAGGAGTGTGGGGTGGGTAGAGGATGGAAAAAATGAGAATTAAATTGTGTCATATACTGGTACAGATTCTCGATATTGAATGTGATCATGATGTGTATATATAATGTAGCAGTAAAGATTCAAATTTTTAAAAAAGGAAAGGGACAATTGTTTCTGCTTAGCTTTGCTGTCTTCTGCCTGCCTTGCTGCTTCTCCTCTGTGATGCCCACGCCAAGCCACTCGCTGTGGAGCCAGCTGGCTGTGGACAGAAGCCTGTGTAAGCTGGGCGGTAATCTTTTCCTCCTTAAATTGTGGGTGTCAGATCTTTCGTTCCACTTGAGAAGAGTAACTGAGACACAGAGTTTTTGAAAATTCTCTGAATGTCATAGCCAACTGGCATTGCCTGAGCGTGCATATCAGTCAGTGCTCCAGAGAGAAACAGATTTAATTATATACATAATACATAATATATATAAAATGGATAATATATAGACAGAGTCAACTAAGATGTATACACCAGAAAATGAAAATACTATTTTATACTAAGCTTATTGAGATATCATGGAATTAATACAAATTACCTATGGCCAATTAGAATTACCAATTAGAAGAGGTGCCCAAAGCTCAAAGCTTTCAAATATTTATTAGTACAGCAAACTGCTGAAGTGTATATACATTTTTTTGTAGATTTGTTCTCTCCTTCTGTCTGTCTCTCCCCCTTATAAGATAGGCTTACACAATGGATACTTACAGAGGCAAGTGTGGAAGAGCACAAAAGGGCCATGTGCCTAATGGAGATCCAAAGGATTCAGTCAAAATCAAAGGCCAGGAGAAAAAAAAAAAGCCCTGAAGCTCACTATAGAGTCCTATGAGAACCCATTTCAGGAAGGGGAAGGGTTTGCCCTGAAAGACAGAGGAGTCCACTCTTGAAGGCTGAAGAATCTGTGCTGGAAGGGTGAAGAGGTCTCCCTGGAGGGCTCAAGAGTTGGCCCTGGCAATAAGGAGATGCACATCCAAGGGAAAGGATGATGAAGACTGGAGCTGGTCTGAAGAAACAGAAGCCTCTCTGTTTTCCCTTTCCCTTTTCATTCCATTCAGGCTGCAATTCTATTGGCTGGTGCCACTCACCTAGGGCAGGTCTTCTCTCTTCAGTAAATCCATGATTCAGTCACACCCAGAACTTTGCTAACCTAATCTACTGGGCATTTTTTACTCAAGTTGACACAACAGTTAGATATCATACAGAGGAATCTGAGACTGTTCATACTGACAGGATTTGTATAGATGGATTTGGCTTTCATTATCTCATGGGTTTCTAAAAAAAACCACAACTGAATCACTGCTTTTTAAATAATGTGATTAATCTTACAGATAGTTCTATCAACACATTTAGATCTGCTTACTGTATTCAATCAATTCCTTGTAGTTTACTTCAGAGCATGGCTGTACCAAAATTTTTATAATGAACATTTCTTTCCATTCCAGGTCACTGCATCCTTCATGTTCTTTGTTCATGTGCATAAACGGTTCTCTAGGGAGATGTACAATGGTGGCATTGATAGGAGCTATGGACTTCACACGGAAAATATTAAGGGAGACCATTAAATAATGCTCCATCCATATGGGCCTCCCCAGTTTACATCTTCACCATGAAGACAGAGCCATTCATCATGTCCTTACAAACCTTGGGTGTGATCAACATGTTAGTGTTTACTAGTAGGTTTTTATTTTGGATATTTCATCTTACTTCCCTCATTTCTGGCCACTATGAAAACAAACTTACTGAATTTACAAGCTGCCTAGAAATGTCTTTAACCCATCTTTCCACTGAATTCTCTGTGGTCTTACGGATTTGGGATTGATTTTTCTATTATCCTCTGTTACATAAGCCACAAATGCTGTCTCTCATATTGCTTTTTTAAAAGTGTTTTGTTGGTTGGGTGTTTTGTTGGTTTTTCCCTTTTGATGTTGAAAATCCTACTGAGGTCTTTGTACATGCTCCTAAAGCAATTTATGACTAGGCCACGCCCTTAGTTTTTACATGTCTCTTTCAATAAAATTTAAAGTTTTTTCAGGTAGTCAAACTTACTATTTTTTTTCCCCTTCATGGACTTTGCACCCTAGTAGCTACTATCACATCTACTGGCATTTCATGCTTAAGCGGCTCTTTCGCCCCTTTGTTGTTGTATTTGCAAGTGGTATGTTGTAGTGTGCTGTTGATTTTCCCCCTGTACCTCCTGGTTCTGAGTATTAAGATGCCTTCTTTCAGTCTACATTACTTATCCAAACTTTTTTTCCAAGGATTCCACTCCCAGTGGGATAAGAAAAGGAAATATATGGAGAAAACTATATGCAAAGTAGGAAAACCTTTATTCCCGACTGATATAGGTGAATGAACTTCAAGAGAGAAAGAAGGAGTACTTGGAGATTAGCAAATTGATGTTTCTTAAAGGAGGTGGTATTTAAATTGTGAAGAGTTCCAGAGATTGTGTAGTTTGATGGGAAAGTGTGTCATTGGCTAACTAGGGCTGGATAGGCTATGACTGACTGTACAGGCTGAGTGCTGGGCTCAAGGAGCCAAGGTGTGCCATGCTCTGTGCTTCAGGACAGCAGTTAAGAATGGTGGATCCGGGCCGGAGATTTAGCTCAGTGGTTCCAGCACCTGCCACGCAAGCACAAGGTCCTGAGTTCGATCCCGGTAACCATATACAATGCTAGGCATGGTGACTCACGCCCACCAGCAGTCAATACCACATACCACAGTGCCGGGTGTGGTGGCTCACGCCTGTAATCCCAGCACTCGGGAGGCAGAGACAGGAGGATTGCTGAGTTCCAGGCTTGCCTGGGCTCCATAGTGAGCTCAGGGCCAGCCTGAACTACAGAGTGAGACCCTGTCTCAAAAAGCAAAAAAAAAAAAAAAAAAAGAATGGTGGATCCATGAGTAAATGGTTGGGAACAAAAGCACAAGATCTTATGACATAGAGAAACTGTAAGAAATAGAAATTTCAAGCGAGTCATAGTCATATTCTTCTCAGAGACAGAATATCTGCTACCTGCAACTTGAAGGACAAAAGTTTATTTGGGTTGATGGTTGTAGAGGTGGTATAGCCAGCTGCTTCCAACGCAGGTTGGTAAGGTAGAGGGCAGGGCAGAGGAAAAGCAGTTCCTGGGATGGTGCTCGGTTAAAGAG
>PVIC010001981.1:45112-83194 GCA_004025085.1 Thryonomys swinderianus | reverse complement strand
GTGGCCTGGCAGAGGTGCCAGTGTGAAGGGCACTCAGGGGGGAGGAGGCATTGGCAAGGTGCGTCTACCCGGTCCTGGGCACCGGTTGCAGTTTCCTTTCTTGATTCCAAAGGGTCTCTAGGAGCTCATGCACGTTGAAATAGGGACTTAAATTTAAATCCAGGGCCTGCGGTCCACCAAATCCCAGCCTAGGGCACCGTCCTCTAGAGGAGCTGGGAGGCGGCTCGCGTCTCCGCACGCAGTCCCGGGCGTGACAGGCAGGGGGCGCCATGTCGATGAGCGAACGTCTGCCGCAGCCTCCTGTGAGACCTCAGGGTCTCCTTGCAGGATTCCGCGGGGCACCGCGGGTTTGTGCAAGCAGCCCCCATAGGGTCTGCCTGTGCGTGTGCACCGTGCTGCGGGACTTTGGGGATAACACGGTTCTGGGGCTCCTGAGCCTTGTCTTGCAGAGGGTGTGACTCCCGGTTGTCCTGCACGGCTCGTGGGTGGTCGCAGCTCCGCGAAGGACCCCACGGCCGCCATGCAGCGCCAGCCACCTCGCGGTTTCCTTCCCTTCCCTGGCTCAGAGGCTGCAGAACCGCACAATTTATTGAAAGGAAAATGGCTCGTTTGCACGAGGGCTGCAGTTCTCTAAATGCACGGGAGGGGGCGCGGCTGGATTAGGATCTGCGCCGGGCATTCCTGGCCTGCGGGCCCCATTTAGGGACTGAAAGCCGAAAAGGGAGGCAGTTTGAGGAGTGGAGAGTGTCGTTCCCAAGGTCCCCAGAGCCCAAGCGTTTCTGCTAAATGGTTCCCTGGCCCCATTCTCTGGAGCAGCGGAGCCCACGGTCCACACTTAGAAAGGTATTCCTCTCTTGGCTTGGCTATCGCCAGACTGAAACTCACGACTTTAAATAGGTGGGTGGTTTCTGCCCTGGGTGTCAGCGTATTGGCTGCACCCATGGAACGGTTTCTGCGCGCTCTGTGTGCATTTTTATTCGGAAGCCGATCCGCTTCGGATTTCCAAGGCAGTCGGGGATCCCCAAACAAAACAGAAGTGCTTATTCTCCACCTGTATTTAAGGGCTACTGTTTTGTCTGCTTCGCGTTCCCGAGCTGACATCTTTGTGGGTTTCGCCACCGGCGACTCCTCCGTGCATCTCTGGGAAGCAGCTCCGAGCCGTGGCAGGAAGGGTGGCCTGTGCAGTGAGAGAGACAGACGGACGGACGGACAGAACCCGCCATGAGAACACGCTGCGGTGCTGCTGCTGCGTGTCGGGAGGGCAGTTTCTGGGAGAAAATGTTTGATTTGGCTGAAAGAGAAAAATAACATCCACAGGCAGAGAGCGAGAGGGAGTTCCAGGCCCAGGAAACATCCTAGGAGAAGAACAAACCAAAAGAGCAAGAACAGTGCAGACCCAGGGGCAGGTCTTGTGACCCAAATTCAGGGGTTCAAGAGCTACCACTTGAAAGGGAGCTGAGCAAGGCTCCCCGGACTTGAAACCACCTGGGACATTTTCGCGGCCTTCCTGCTGACACGTACCTCTGCCCCGTCAGGCCCCCCCCCCCCCCCCCCCCCCCCCCCCCCCCCCCGCCCCGTGGGTCTGGCTCAGGAAGCAGCCCGTGTGTGGGTGACTCCCCTCCTGCCCCACTGCGGGTCCTACACTGTCTGCCCTTCCCAGCTGCTGGCTTCCCAGCTCCCTCCCAGGGCTTCTGCTCTCACTTCTGTTCTAGTAAAATCAGCGTAGTTGCTGCTTCCATCACTGGAAGCAAAGGCACAGCCACACCTGCCTCTGAGATTTCAAGTGAGGCTTTGGCCCCTGGACTGATGCTTGAGGCTTCATGGAGTGCGCCACCCTCCCAGGGCCGCCAGTTCTTCGGGGTTCTAGCATGCGACATGGTCTTCGATGGCCTTTTTAGACTTCTATAATTTTGGACCCCCCTGCCCCCCATTTTCCAAGTTAAATCTGACCTAACAAGGGATTCCCCTACATTTTAGCGTATCATTCCCAGTGTGGTCTTGAGTTTAGGGAAACCCACTTTCTAGGTGGGCCTGAGTTTAGGGAAACCCAGGTTCTGAAAGTCTTGACTTACAAGTCAAGCCAATCTGCGCCCCCGGGGTGGTGGAATTCTTGGGGGGGTGGGCTACTTCTCGGAAGGGCTCTTTCCCAGTGCTCCTCTCCCTGGGCTTTGACCTCAGAGGACATATTTCACCTCCTGATGGAGGCAGAGAAAGTGTGGGGACAGATGTGTGATGCGGCTGCCCACCATGCACCGTGGGCGGGGCAAGAAGAAGCCGGGGGTTGTTTTCTTCCTGTTCTAAGACAATGGAAATGGCAAAGAATTCATCGCCATGGATGCCCTGTGTCAGGGTCAGAGGCCGGTAAAGTGTCAGGGTGGGAGTGGTGAGAGGAGGAAGACCGGGTACTAACTGGAGATGGTGAGTCACTTTGCCTCAGGGAGAAGGGCCGGGGTGAGGAAGGAGCCCCAGGAGGTGCACAGGTGTGGACAGCTCCTCCTCCAAAAGCAGGAGTGGGCAGAGAAACCCCGGATGAGGCCGGGGTCTTTGGCTTCGACAGCTCAGTGGGTGAAGTTGCCTTTGATTCCATGGAGAGTACGAGAAGTGGGGTTACGACAGCCACACTAAAGTTGTCAGGCCTGCGGGAAATCGCCTGGTGCGGGCACCTGCAGCTGCGGACGGCGCTCAGGCCCCGATGAAGTCGCTACGCTGCGGTACCCTTACCCCCTGCGACTCAGCCCAGCTGGCCGGTGCGCTGGGACTGTCAGCCCTCTGTGGTCCGGTCCAGACCCTTCAAACAGCTTCCTCTCCCCGTGTTCTTGATTTCACACGCGAAAGATGACAACTTCACCAAGGATTCCTCAGCAGTGGGCCCCTCTAGAGTTAGTGGACCCCCAGAGAGCGTGGCTTCTGCACTTGCATTTGAATTTGAGGGAGTCGTTGACTTTCATTCCCTACCCCCTCAAAAACGAAAAAGAATCTCATTTTACCCTCCCTTCTTGGAGACTCTTTGCTGCTCTAAGATGGGTGTTTATGGGAAAATTAGCCATGATGAGGTCATAGTCTATGTTAGAAAACTGAACCCAGCTATTGAAAGGGCTATTTTAAACCAGCACTCAATTGTTCAATCTCATAATGGGGTCTCGGTGTGTTTTTTTGCAAATTCCCACAGACTGCCTTACAACTGGACCCTGGCAGCTTGTATCCCACAGAGAATGCTGAGCCCTTCCGAGGGACACAGCATATTCATGATCGATGACAATATTCAAGGCGTGCCGCCATTTGAGCACCGTTACTCGTAATGTTAAAACGTTCTGAAAACACATTTTAGCCATTAACTCATTTTTATTGCCAGATGAAAGTGCCTAATAGACTCACTCCGCTTCAGTTTTCCTCCTTCATCCTGGAATGAAATCATCTGTTGGGTTCTTGGCAACGCGCTCGATGGCAGAGCAGAAATCTGACTTCACGGCACATGAGGCGGACGGGGAAGGGACTTGCTGCCCAGCCCAGCCAGCTTCGCTGATCTGGCCCAGCAAGCTGAGCTCCTGCGTCCCTCTGGTGCTTTCCCCACCCCGGAGACGCAGCTCCGTGTCTCAGTTAGGGAACCTGCGTCTCCTCCAGGGAGGTGTCTGATGGTTAATGAGAGCCGGTGGTATGTTCTGCTTGTAATTCACAACAGTCAGGTCTTGTAAATGTGGATCTTGTAAATGTTCCACGAAGAGGCTCTGCGGTTACTGGAACATGGTGTCTTTGAGTCACTTGGATAAAGTCCCAGTGATCCTCACAGGATGGGGGCATCTTCATGCCTCCAGCAGCCCTGACAGCAGCTACCGTCCTGGTTATCCCTTGTGGTTACTCCCACAAGGTCACTCCAGCTCTGAAATTCCCTGACTGGCTTCAAAAGTATATTGTCGTAGTCATTTTCCTAAAACCGCACGCAGTCCCCAGAGAGGGCCGTAGAGTCCGGGTGGGCCTGTCTTGTTCCGTTCTGCTGGGGAAGTCACAGAGGGGGAGGGAGTTTCCTCTCTCCAGGCCCTGAAGGTTCAGCATTGAGCTCACTGAGGCAAACCAACAGCGGACAGCAGGACGGTGTGCAGCGTCCCTGGGCATGCAGAGGCACTCCGGTCCCAGTGGGCATGGAGCTCAGGCAGGGCCTTTCTGGAGAAGAGGTTGTGGGGTCTGAGCTGATTTGGAAGAAGAGAGGATTATTCTGAGGGATGATAAATCCACCTGAGACTAGAGCTACCCGGGATTGCACTCACCGGGGCTCTGGGAGTGATGCCGGCCCTAGCGGTTCCTCTTGCAGCTTAGTTCCCCAGATCCTGGCCTTAGCTAGAGAGGGCAACTCAGAGAAAGTCCTTCGTGTAATTCGGGAGGGAAGGAAGAGTGAGAGACGGGGAGAGAAGGCCAGAGGGACCACAATTCTCCTTCAGCTCCAAGCTTCACACTGGCTGACTGTCGTCTGTGGCTATGTGGCAGCGAGACCAGATGTCAAGTGAGCAGGTGGCAGCGACAGCTGCATGGACTGCACCGAGGGGCGCCAGGCTCCACTGCAGCTCTGCCTCCAGCCCCAGTGAGTCAGTGAGGATGTGAGTTCCTGGTTTCAGAAGCCACTAACACTTCAAAATAAACTTTGAGGGCGTAGGATACAACTGGTAGCGTCACTTTGACAGAGGGATGATAGTGCTGTGGATGTGTCCGGGTAACATTAGCTTTCTGCCAGGCTCAGGATGTAGCTTTTGTTCTTCTTATTTGCTTTGGGGGTCTGATGTTCGAGTTCATCCTGCGGGACAGTCTTTCCGAGTGTGCAGAGGGCCAGGTCCTGCTGCACGCATGAGGGAAGTGTTGTGGCTGAATCTAGATGCCCTCCAAAGTCTCATGCAGTCTTAGGTGTGGTTCTTCAGAGGTGGCTGAATCTAGAGTGTGCTACTGATTCACATGCAGTGCTAAGGTAAGGGTGGTGATGGCTAAATTGGCCCACTGGTCTGCCTTGCACCGCCCTGGTCCCAGGAGCCCGACTAGAGTATGAGTCAGGAGGAGGTGTGTCTCTTCCCTTGCTTGCTGCGCTACCTTCTGCCCACCATGACCTCTTTCTCCTGTCCTGTGCTGTCTGCCTTAAAGCTGACTGTGGACTGAAACCTCTACAGACCTTTCCTCCCTTAACTTTAGGTGCTAGGTGATTTGTCTCAGCACTGGGGTGCAGTGAGTAGGAAGCAGCAGCCTGCCCCAGGACACCCCATGCTCAATGTAAGAGAAAGAGCCAGCAGCCACCATGGAACACAGCATGCAGGTGAGCGGCACTTGTTTCAATGCCAGTGCAAGGGGGTCTGTTCTGAGGGTATGGATTTACACACTCACACTTAAAAGAGGATACAGGGAAGACATAGCCAGAGCTGGTGTGTGGAGGTCAGAGTCATATTGTTTACGAGCCTCAGTAAGTTGCTAAATCCCAACTGTGTCCCTTTATCTCTAAAATGGGAAAAATGACCATTCCTACCTTGGGTGGTTGTGAAAATGAAAAGGTGAAAGAAAGAATTCCAGATGGTGGGGAGGAGAGGAGTATGTGTGTGTTTGTATGAATTTGTTCTTTCTTTTTTATTATTTTTATTTATTTATTTTTTCAGACAGGGTCTCGCTTTGTAGTTCAGGCTGGCCCTGAGCTCACTGTGTAGCCCAGGCCAGCCTCGGATTTGCAGCAATCCTCCTGCTCTGCCTCCTGAGTGCTGCCATTACAAGTGTGAGCCACCATACCCAGCATTGTGGTATGTGGTACTGATTGCTGGTGGGCATAAATCACCACACTCGGTATTGTGGTATGTGGTTACTGGGGATCAAACCAGGGACCTTGTGCTTGCTAGGCAGGCACCGGAATCACTGACGTAAATCTCTGGCCCTGTTCCTTCTTTTTTTGGGGGTAGTCAGGGTCTTGCTATATAATTCAGGCTGACATGAACCAAACATGTAGCCCAGACTGTCCTTGAACTTGTAAAAATCCTTCTCCCTCAACCTCCCGGAGTTCTGGGATCACAGGCAGGTGTCACTGTGCCTGGTTCATTAGTAGCTCTGTACCCATAAAAACTTTAATAAGACCAAACCCTTTAAAAAAATTCTCTTTCTACATGTTTGCAGCACATATTTACATCCTTGTGTGTTAGTCCATGCACAAAACACATCTTCTCTCCTTTCTTTATCCCTTATTCCTCCCCTCCCTCCACCTCTTGTTTTTCTTCCCTGTTGCAAAAAACCCATTTCTCTCCTTCTATTATCTCTCTTTTATTTTGTTCTTTATTTATAATTTTAGTTTCTCATATGAGATAAACCATGTATTTAAGCTTGTACATCTGATTTATTTCATTTAACATGATGGTCTCAAGCACCCTATATGCCCATCAACAGATGGATGAATAAGGAAAATGTAATAGTATACACAAAAGAATACTACTCTGCCATGAAGAAGGTTGAATTGGAATCATTTGTAGAAAGATAAAATATCTTTAGAATAATCTCTGTTGCTAACTAAGCCATCACCCTGGTACCATGGTCCAAAGGAGTGTGTATTATTTGAACAGACTGAAGAGATTCCAGCAGAGCATAGAGGTGAGAGGCCTTTCCAAGTGGATCATTGGGTCCAGCTAAAGACAAGTGCAGTCTTCACCCACTGATGCTTTCTGTAATGCATCGATTTAGTCCCAGACCTCAGTAGACCAGAGACTCCCATGAATGCTCATCAGCTGGGAGAAGAGAACAAGTATCGGGTCTTTCCTCTCATGAGGAGATGAGATGATGTGTTTCTGTGTTCATTCAGCGATCCTGTGTCGGCCTTGGAGCACGTTTTCTAGGTTGCATAAAACTAGGCGGGACCCTTCCCAGTCCATGATACCCCATGGCCGCAGGCAGGTGTCCCCCTGTTTTAGAGAGGACACATCCAGAAGATCCAGGTCACTGACCATGGTTAACATCAGAATCATGTCTCGAGATACCTGAAGTCAGTCCACCAAGTCACACCTGTGAGGAGATAGTGCTGCTAACATTCGCATTTTTTATGCATGTGTTTTCTTCAGTCTGTTACAGAGTCCAAAGGCTTTACATAGTTCCCACCCAGATACTCTGCCATTAAAATCTCATAGAAGACAGAATTCTAGGAGGGAGTAAAATCCATTCATATCTCTTGTGATACACAGTTCAGCATAAAACTAGGGAAATCAATACTATTTGATTTCCATGAAGGATTTCCACATAAAAGCCAAAACCTGTTCTCAGTAGTGGATCCTCTTCCTACAAGAAGTACCTCTAGGCCTGAGCTGGAATCGGTCATAAAACTGGAAAGGTTCTTCCCAAAGCACACAGGGGAGTTGACAATGCTGCCCCGCAGAGTGCCAAGCTTTAAATCTGCCAAAACTTGCCTCCTACAGGGCTTTGCTCAAAAATAGCTTAAAAGAAAATGTGCATAAAAGGCAGAGGGAACAAAGGGGGGGGGTGGCAGAAAACAGAGGGAGGGTTGTTTTGGAAGAAAGATCATGTATGTCTCTTTGTGTATGTGTGTGTGGGTATGTGTGCGTGCACCTCTTGCATACCTGTCATGCTCACATGCTCGTATGCCTGAGGCAGGAGAAGTCTAAGAAATCTCTGGCCCACTTTCGGCACAACACACAAGTCATTTCTACAGTGTCAATGAAGGAGGCTATGAAACCTCACAGGTGTGGGAAGCTCTGCACTGTACCAGGCAAATCACTCAACTTTAGGTGACTGTGAAGGTTAGAAACTTCTGCATAACACAGGATGAACCTTTGTCATGAATTTCCCATTGGCCTTACTACACTTACCTGGAGCAACATACCATCCATCAAGCCTGTCTTCTCCGGGAAAATCCTACATCACGGTGACGTCTGTCATCCATGTAACCTACCATTGCTTCGGCACTTCCTGGAAGCTGTGCAGAGTGTCGCTCACTTTACAAGTGAGGAAACAGGCTCCTGGAGACAGGCAGCTTGCTTCTGCCAGCAGCTAGAAGCAGGGCTGGGGTTAGGTGCGGCATTCTGGAGTCGGCAGGGCCATCTCTTTCCACCCTAATATGGGTGCTCTGCCATGAGGACATCTCCGAGTATGTTAGGCTTTTCACCGAGGAAGATGGTGGCAGGGACACCCCATAATCTGCTGCCTCTTCTTTCAGCGTATCCTCACCACGTCCTTGTAGCAGCACATTCCACAAGTTCTTCAGCATCGTCCTGTGAGAAGCCACAAGCATAGGAAATCATGCCCCACCCGTGACTTTTAAAATGATTCTTTGCAAACACAGGTATCTGAGCTCGTGTCTAGCAGGGACAGGGAAAAGCGCGTCTCCCACAGGCACAGGCCTCCACCTGCCATCCTGTAAATACACGTTGGGTGAATGAAGAGCGGTGGGCACAGAGCCTCCTTAATAGACAGCTTAATGTCTCCTTCTGGGACCAGTAGGAATTGTGTTATTTACTTAAAAAAATAACGAAGTTTACCTGTTTGCTTTTTTAGAAGAAGGCCACAGAGTTTTAACAAATCTATATTTCTCTGTTGACTTGACCCAGCTGTGTAACTGTCTTAGGTGGTTGTTTCATAGAAAATGCCCTTTTGGATATTAAGCTTTTTCATCTTTATGCTTCAAGAAGTTCCCAAGCTGCTTACCATTGAGATGTTGAATGATGAGAGCCTCTGTCTTGCCTAGGAATTACATCCTGAGGAGCCTTGTCCCTTATACTTAAACAGAAGCGGGTCTGGGACCCCAAGTCTGGACTTTCTGAGCTCTGATTCTGATGAGCTTTAAGCAGCTTACTTTTCCAGACAGATATTTCAGTAATACCTTCTTGGATATAAACTGTAAGAATTCCAAGGACTTATGAGTGAGTGGGTCCCTCACAATGTAGAATACTCTTATGGACTTCGTAGGATACGTGTTCACTTTGTAGAAAGTCTGTTTCTTGTAAGTAAAAGTCCTAGTACAGTGTTCATGGATTAATTTTTCTACTAGTGAATGAGACACTACTGTCTCAGAGTCTATTCTTCAGAGACTACAGAGAATACTTTCACCATTGTCCTTCTTGGAGCAGTTTACACCAGATGTCCCTAAAGTCTAGACAGACATCACACAGAGACATTAATCGGACACCAGTCCCGGAACAAGGTTGCTAGAGAACTGCTCATCTCTGGAGATAGAGGTGCTGTCTTTGTTGCCTTCATTGTAAGGAGACAAAGGCCAGAGTGTCCTGAGGAGTCTAGTCTTCGTACCACTAATGGCATCTATTTTTGTGTTTCCTAGGTTCGCTGGGATGGGAAACCTGCTCAAAGTCCTGACCAGGGAAATCGAAAACTATCCACACTTTTTCCTGGATTTTGAGAGTAAGTTCCCGAAATTGTAATATAATAATAAAAAGTTTTCACTTTTTAGAACTTGTTGTTAAGAAACATAAAGATTTTAGGTGATCTTTAAACCAAATTCACTTTTTTTTTTAGACAGGATCTTGCTTTGTAGTTCAGGCTGGCCCTGAGCTCACTATGTAGCCCAGGCAAGCCTGGAACTCAGCAATCTTCCTGTCTCTGCCTCCCGAGTGCTGGGATTACAGGCGTGAGCCACCATGCCCTGCACTGTGGTGTGTGGTATTGATTGCTGGTGGGTGTGAGTTACCACGCCCAGCATTGTATGTGTTTACCAGGGTCGAACTCAGGACCTTGCGCTTGTGAGGCAGGTGCTGGAACCACTGAGCTAAATCTCCAGCACCCAAATTCGCTTTTGAGATCATCTCTAAAATTATTTTCCTTTACACTTTGCCTGCTTTTTCCAGTGACCTAGTGAAAAGTCTTTTTAATGTGTCCACACCCTTCTTTGACTTTTGAAATGGGCAGCTATTACAGGCTTAACACAAAGTATCATGTGTTTTTCCTAAAACTTTGTATGAGTTACTGCCTCATATTCCATATAAAATAGCATGTTAATTTACACAGATTCATATAAAAGAAAAAAATGATAAATACCAGAAGTACAAGTTAGAATTAATCATCTTTATCAATTCTTTATTATTTGACTATATTATTGTAATGCCACAGAGCGAGAGATAATTCCATACCAGGACACACAGCAGAAAAAAATTGAAAGATGAAAGTTTATTCACGCGTGTGGATTCTACTTCCTAGCAAAGTGAAGCACCAAGTTGAAGCTGTGAGGGTTTTTTAAAGGAAAAACTGGTGGTTACAGAAATGGGGTAGAGGGTAATCACATCATTATCTTTGTAGACCAGCTGCAAGGACAAAAGTCTAGCTATCTTTTTTTTTTTTTGAGACAGGGTTTCGCCTTGTAGTTCAGGCTGGCTCTGAGCTCACTATGTAGCCCAGGCAAGTCTCGAACTCAGCAATCCTCCTGTCTCTGCCTCCCGAGTGCTGGGATTACAGGTGTGAGCCACCACGCCCGGCATTGTGGTATGCGGTGTTGATTGTTGGTGGGCGTGAGTCTCCACGCCCAGCATTATATGTGGTTACCGGGATCGAACTCAGGACCTTGGGCTTGCGAGGCAGGCGCTGGAACCACTGAGCTAACTCTCCGGCCCAAGTCTGGCTATCTTAACAAAACATCTTAACAGACCATATAGTTTTACAACTTAAAACTATCTTCAGATACATCCTATATACTCCATACCTTCCAGGGAGACAGTTTCATCTTTGGGAAGGGTTGGGCAGGCAAGGTTGGACAAGGGCAGTCTGCAGGTAGTTAGGGAAAAGGTCACATTGCTAAGGCTCTGTCTGGCTGGGGGCAGTGGATAACGTAACATGGAACTCTGGTTATGTGAGCCTTACACTGTGTCATTTCAGGAGTTTTTGTTTTTGTTTTTAAGTCAGGGTCTCACTTTGTCATTCAGGCTGGTCCTGAGCTCACTGTGTAGCTCAGGCAAGCCTCAAACTCAGCAATCCTCCTGCCTCTGCCTCTTGAGTGCTGGGATTACAGGTTTGAGCCACCAAGCCCAGCATTTGTGGTATGTGGTACAGATTGCTGGTGGGAGTGGCCACCACGCCTATTATTGTTGTATATGGTTACAGGGGATCAACAAGGGACCTTGCGCTTGCTAGGCAGGTGCGGGAACCACTGAGTTAAACCTCCAGCCTTTTACTCCCTTCTTTTTTACTATCCCATTTTAAATTCTAATTCCATGCAGCAAATGGGTGTTGCTTTTTTTTTTTTTAAGAATTACTATCCCTTGCACACTTTAATGTGCTTCAAGTTGTAACTTTTTAAGTATTTTATCTATATAAAAGAATAGTTGAGACATCCTTGCATCTGGATTAATCTGCTAGTGGAGATTTGCAAAGCCAATGCTAGAAGACTTTTCCAAGGTACACTAATGTGAAAGCTTCTCAGGTGTGTCAGTTCAGGATCTTTGGTGTGTTTAAAAGGAAATGTGTCCACAACACCTCATATGTTTTGCAAAAAGTACAGTAAAACTTTGTTTGAAAGCATAATTCTTTCCAGAAACACGCCTGTGATCCAAAAGGCTTATATATCAAAGCCAATTTTCCCATTAGAAATATTGGATGATTCATTCTACCACCCAAAAATATTCATATAAAATGATTACAATATTATACTATAGAATAATAAAGAACGTACAATATATAAAGAAAAATACACACATTAACCTGCACTTACCTTTGAGAACCTCTGTGGCTGACACGGGGGAGGTAAAAGAGGAGGGTTATTGTGAGACACGACTTTCACTATCACTCATGGAATCACTCTCGGCTCAATGGCATCTTTTCCTGCAGTTTTCACAAGGAGCTTGTCCAGTGACACTTTTGCTTCCTTTTGAGGATTTCATGAAAATGTGACGTTGCATTGTTGTTAACAGATTCATCGCTCACACTGCTATTCCCTTATTTGGGCGGTACTTCTCTACACAACTTTGCAATTTTCCCCCAACATTTTGCACATCTCCCTAATCTCACTGGAAGTGAGGGATTCCTCTGGCATTTTGTCTTTCTCTTTTGCACGTGAGATCTCCTTCATAACCTTTTGCTGTTTGGAGATGATCACCCACGATCCCATAGAAAGAGACAGAGATAAGAACCAATGGTTTGGCTGTGATCATGTAATAGGCAGTGTCACATATTATTTGTATTACAGGACATCATTCATTTCACAAATTAAAATTTAGTAGAAATATTTGCTCATCCTACGGAACCCTCATAGAAAAAGTCACTCTCAAACTAAGGTTTTACTGTAATCTGAATTAAATCCAGCAAAAAGATGCCTCATTTCTGACAGGTCTTGGCCTGTTGTTGCTTAGTTTGTAATGTATATTTACATATTTATGTGTACATGTATATTTACAGTTTTAATTGTTACTCTTCCATCTCTTACCATGTGCATTTTACATGGCTTCAGTTAGGATGTAAAAGGTCAAAATGATGATCAAGAGCCCTGATTACTTCCAACCCCGAGGGATAGATACTCCCGGAGGCATTATTTATCTGCTCTCATCTAGAGCCTGGACTTCTCCCATACCTGCCCAGTCCCCCTGTAGCCCGCGACACCACTCGCCTAACTCTCCTCAGATCACAGGCCAGGGTTGCAGGCTTTGTGGAAATGAGTCCTCAGAAAGTAAAATGAAGACTTGCGGGATCTAACAGGGGTGCCCGGGGGTCCTCGGCAGTAGCTAGCTTTGGAGGCTCCACCTGGAGGATCCTCCCACCCCAGGGAGGCACCTCTTGTCTCCCTCCCAACACCAGAGTCTTCTGCTCTGCCCTATCTTAGAATCTGGATATTTTCTAGCATTCCATTTCAGGAAAACTCATAGTGACCAACCAGACCATTTAGAGTCTTGAAGTTCAATGATGTTGGCCCCAAAGCTCCATTCTTGGAGACTATCATTTCTTCAAAATAAGGGAGTGTGGATCAGAGGCCTGTACCTGAGGGTTCATTGCTAGGATTAGAGTTAGAAGATTTAAGGACAGTGTAATCCTGTGAATTCAGAAAAATAGGTAGAGTTCTGTCCATTTCTCCAGCCAGCCATGGAGATGAGCTCCAATCCACTGAGACTCTGAGGGGGACTCTCCAGGCTGGGGTCACACAGATGAGGAAGGATTGGGGAGCCAAGGGGGACACAAGTCCTTAGCTCCTCTCTTCCCCTGCTTTGCTGCCCTGAATGCTCATCAAAAGGGCTTTTTAGAAGGACACAGCCATCCTATCCGTCAGTCACCTATACACTGGGACATCTCACAGGGAAAATACTCGTTAACTTTTTGTTCTAAAAATCCTATTTCTAGAGGAGATTTTAAAGAAAGTGATGGTGGGCTGGAGAGGTGGGAAACGTGAGCTGCAGGTGTGTCTTTTCCCTGAGTCTGCACATTTCATCACCAGCAAGGGTGTATTGAGGACAGTTAGGACTCAGGTATAGGAGTGAGGGCCTTTAGAGCTAATGAAGCCTCGGGCTAGGGTAAACAGCAACACGGGAGGCTGCTGAAGGGAAAACAGGATGAGACACAAGAGACCCAAGTGTGGCTTGGGAATAAAGGAGGGAAAATCCTGAGCATCCAGTACCCAGAAATGGAGAGGTTATGGAAGGGACAGGGGAAATCTTCTTACACAAGGTAGCATTTGGGATGAGCTTTTAAAAATGAGTAGCTTTGGGTGCCGGAGATTTAGCTCAGTGGTTCCAGCGCCTGCCTCGCAAGCGCAAGGCCCTGAGTCCGATCCCCGGTAACCACATACAATGGTGAGCGTGGAGACCCACGCCCACCAGCAATCAATACCACATACCACAGTGCCAGGCATGGTGGCTCATGCCTGTAATCCCAGCACTCGGGAGGCAGAGACAAGGGGATTGCTGAGTTGAGGCTTGCCTGGGCTACATAGTGAGCTCAGAGCCAGCCTGAACTACAAAGCGAGACCCTGTCTCAAAAAAAAAAAAAGTAGCTTTGCTGCAGACACAGATAAGGCAGAGAATTTCCAAGAGATGGAGATAGTCTGACTGATGGTATAGAAACCGGAATAGGGAGTGAATCTTTGAAGAACAGCAATTGAGGCAGAGCTCCCAGCACCTTTTCAAAAGAATTGGAAGCTGGAGTGGAAGGGTGGTTCAGGTTAGATGATGATGGGGCAGTCACAAAGCTTAGGGCTGGAGACCCACCACTGGGCTCGTCTCCAGGGGGAAAAGGAGAGCCCGAGGCTGGGAACTCTGCGCTGTGAGCAGCTCTGTGCCCTTCCCCTGGAGGAGCCTCGTCCAGTGTCTGCACCTACTCAAGCCCCTTTTCAGCACGCGCAGTGTCACTTTGGGTAGAGGCTGGACGGTAAAGAGTTAAGGATGGGGGTCCTGCAGGGAGGACGGAAGGCTGCTCAGCGTGTAGTAACAGCTTAAATGAATCTGGCACCTCTCCTTTGAGTGTTGAATCATCTTTTTGAAGTTGGTGATGGAACATAATTGAACTGGGTCAAACAGATATAATTAAGTTGGGTCAAAACATAATACAAAATTAGACACATCTGGCCTTAAGTTTCCCAGTTGCAACAGAACTGAAATTCCTGTTGACCTTCTCAGCGAGCCCTACACTCCATGCTTGCCCTTCTCTACAGCGTTTAGCATCGTTTCTCACTTTTTAAAATAATCTCTCTAATCCTTTCTTTTTCTCTATCTCCTCACTGTGTCTCCATTTCCTGTTTGAAGTCTGGGAGATAGGAATGGGGGAGATCAGTGCAATTGCTTGTTTTGTGAATTTCTGCGGGGGATAGTGCTCAGGAGCAAACTCTCTGTAAGGTACCCAGCATAAGCAGCAAGTAGTAACCTTTCCAGAGACGAAGCTCTGGTGATTCCCAGATTGAAATGATGATTCAAAACACCTGGTGACCTTTCCTTTTCCATGGTTGGCTGTGTTCTGGCCCCATGAATCTACTTTTCCTTACCTCTTGAGATTCTTAAGACAATCAGCCCCTTTCGGACCTCCTGGAAAGCCTCCAGTGACCCCCGGCCCACCATAATGCTGCGACAGGGACACTAAACAAGCAACCCTTTGAGTTCCAACCTCCAAGGCTTGGAGTAGAAGTTTGCCAACACAGAAGTTTAAAAAGCTTAACATATAGGCCATAGCATCTTGTTTCAAAGAAACTTTTCTTCCACCAGTAAACAATTTGACCTATCAAAAATCCCCTTGATATCTGAGTAGACATTTCTGCAAAGATAATATAGCAAAACCTTGATTTGTGAGCATAATTTGTTCTGGAAACACACTTCTAATCCAGAGCACTTGTGTATCAGCCCAAATTTCATCATAAGAAATAATAGAAACTCAGATCATTCATTCCACAACCCAAAATATTCATTTAAAACCATTACAATACTGTAATATAATACAAAATAATAATAACATACAAAACATGAAGAAAAATAAATTTACCTGGACTTACGTTTGAAAACTTTTGTGGCTAATATGAAGGAGACAAGAGAGAGAAGGGTTCTTCTGTAGGACAACTTTCACCAGTGGAATCACTGCAGTGTATTGGCTAGTGGAATCTTTCTTTTTGTGTGGGTTTAACAAGGAATCTATCCACGAACTCATCTTGGTTTTGCCTCCTTTGAAAGATTTTGCAGAAACCGTTAAATAGATTCATTTCTCACACTCCTACAGCCTTCTTTGGGTGATGCTTTTCTACAAAACTTCGCAGTTACCCGCTCTTTACATATATCCCTGATCTCACATGAAGTGCGGGTTCCTTTGCCATTTTCTCTTCCTCCCCAGTGGACAAGATCATCTCCATAACCTCTTTCTGCTGGGAAACGATTCTGAAGGGGGGCCAGTGGCTCAATTGTGATCATGTGATATTTCATGTTCTGCACTATGCATATTGTAAGACACCATTCATTTTTCAAAATAAAAGTATTAGAAACATTTGCTCGTCTTGTGAAACACACAACAGGTTACTCACAACCCAAGGTTTTATGGACACAAGTGTCCATGTGAAAAGATGTTTCTTGTCCTTAAGCATGGAGAGAAATCCAAATCAAACCCACACAAGCAGCACCTCACCCCCTGAGGATTGTTCAGGTCAGAAGAGAGATAACTGAGAATGTTGGTGAGGGTTGGAGAGGCTGGATTTCTCACACATGGCTGGTAGGAAAGTGAAGCAATATCGGTTTGGCAAACATTTTGGAATTTTCTCATTAAGCTGAGTGACCTTGATCGGAAATGTCTGGAATAGGCAAGCCTGTAGACAAAAGGAGGTCAGCTGCTGTCCCTGTGCCTCATTTTCTCGGCCTCTGGCGAACAACTTCGTTTTCCTGCTTTGGCCGGTCCAACAGCTGCGGCCAGCCTGTCCCTGGCCCATCTGCTATCCCCTAGATCACCAGTGCCCCAGACTCAGACAGGGCCCAGAGTGTGGAAGGGTTCGCATTCTCTTGCATTCTGTTTTCTCTGTGTCTGCAGGGAGACCCAGGGCCCCGCACCCTAGGCAGCTTTGGCTTTTTTCCTTCTGCTTCCAGTGTTTTCTGCCAGCATTGGGTGAAGGTCCACTGAAAGGTGTTACCTAGTAGACATCGACACCCTTCCTGCCTGGGAAACCCCTCTGACCAGTCCTTGTGCCTCCTTCTAATTGTGTGACTGTTTCAGCTTCTTCCTTTCTACTCGCGTTTGTAGCTTCTTCCTCCTCCCACTGCTGGCCTAAACCATAAGGAGGCTGTGGTCCCACATCTAGGAAGTGCTGTTGGCCTTTGGATTTCAGAATGGTGTGTCATATGAACATTACCATATTCAGAACAAAGAGATGGTCAAACGGAACCCAGCATGATGACTTTGTTTTTATTTGTGCAACTCTTACATTCAGTACTGTATGTGTAACAGGAATAAAGCTAAAGAACTGTACAGTACGATATAGTCAGCAAATGTTACAGTACTGTGTAAACAAGGTGTGCAGAACTGTACAAAAGAAAAGACGGTCATGAGTCTAAACCATGCACCTCGATTGTAAGTCTGAATAGTTATAATAGGTAGAAAGTTAAACAAGAAACATTTGTGTCTTGTTTTTGTTTTTGTTTTTTTTTGAGACAGGGTCTCACTTTGTACTTCAGGCTGGCCCTGAGCTCACTAAGTAGCCCAGGCAAGCCTCGAACTCAGCAATCCTTCTGCCTCTGCCTCCCGAGTGCTGGGATTACAGGCGTGAGCCACCATGCCCGGCCATTTGTATATTTCTTTAGATACACTGCAACCTCAACTTCCTTATAGATCAAAAATAAAGATTTTTGCAGGTTGGCAAACTTCATTCTCTTTTTTAGGACAAGGGCTATATTCTTTGTGATTTTAAAAAAATATCTTAGTAACATGAAATTTTATTTATAGCACAGCCTGGGCAATTTAGTGAAAATCTGTCTCAAAAAAAAATAAAGGATTGGGAGCGTAGTTCACTGAAGATCCAGGGTTCACTCCCCAGTACCACAAAAAATAAAACAAAATTCATAACCATAGGTTTATACCAAATAAAATTAGCATAAATTCTTTTATATCACATAACACATATTGACATTTCCCTGATTTTCTCAAAGTAACAGTTAATAGATTGTTTGGTTTAATAAAGATTGAAATAAATTCACAATGTATTTGCTCACTTTCTTTAAATTGTAGTAAGAATATTTAGCATGAAATGTAGGCCCAATCAGATTTTTTAAATGTAAATACACTATCGTTACAGATATTTCTTGGTTAAGGATCTACTTAATAATGACTGAGCTTACAACCTGCCACTCAGACTTATAACCGGTCATTTTCTGGTACAGTTCTCTATATCTTGTTTAATGAGCCTCAGTGTCTTTTTTTGTACATTATACCTTGCTTACACAGTACTATCATTTTTGCTGAATATACTGCACAATAAAGTACTATAGTTTTATAGTCTCTTCTACATTACAGCACTGCATGGAAGAGTTATGCAAATAAAAACAAAGTCATCCACTTGAAGTTTCTTTTCACCATTTCTTTTTTAACCGGTATTGTAATGTTCCTACTCTATACAAGTCCTCCTTTAGTGACCAATCCATTTAATGACTGGAAGGCCCATGACTCTACTGTTAAACAAGGAGTGTCTGTGTAGATAAATTGTTCTGCTAGGCCTCACGAATGTATCCATCTCATATAAATGAAACTGAATGCTCATTGACTAGTGTCTCCTTGTTTCTCCTTCCACTACACCCATGGCAATCACATTTCACTCTCTGCATCCATAAAGAAGATTAGTGTGTGTTCCTCTGCGACTTCTGTATCCCATGTAGTGTGTTCTCAATGTCCCCCCATGTTATCAGGTATGGTAAGATTTCTTCCTTTGTAAAGGCTCAATACTATTCTAATCTATGCACATGTGCATTTGTCTATCATCTCATTTTAGAGTAAACAGAACCTCTGACTTCAGTCACTGCGGTTCTGATTTTTAGGTTATCCTGAGGGTATGCAGTGTGCCAGCTGGACTGCTGGCTGCATTGTGAAGGCAGTCTGCTGGCTGCAGTTCTTGACTGTCCTTGGGGAGGCAGATGAGAAGACAGCCATGTCAAACACATGCCGGAGACCCTGTTAGCAGTCAAGCAAAGTTAGTTCATCCTGCAAGTCCCTGTTTCTCTCATTTCTCATAGACACCTCTCCATGGTGAGGATTTGGGTGGCATTGGTGCTTGGACTCTCTGTGTCTTATCCAGCCTCCGGCACAGGGCTGGTGCAGCAGCACAGCCCAAAGACTTTTCCTTTTGTTGGGTGCTGAGTCACCACAGGCAGAGGAGCCCTTGCATTCTTCGAGCAGAAACAGGGTAGAGAGATGGGTTCTCATTGGCAAGGAGGCCTGCACAGTGATAAGGCTTGGTGACAAAGACAGGAGCATTGGAAGAACATGACCTCCTCTTCATGTTCGTTGATGCACTGGGGAAGTGAGATCCACTGTTGTGTGAAGACACTGCAGTAGCAGTGAGAGAGAAGTCTGCTGTCGCTGCAGCATGGAGCAACTTCAATGTCCACCAAAAGAAAGGTTCTTGATTGGCCTGAAGAAAGGTTCCTTAGAACAAGTGGCTAAAAATAGTTTCTTACGAGACAAACCCACATTTGATAATATAACAGAAACCTCAGGGACATCTGGAAGCTTGTTAATGAAATTCTACAATCTCCATGTCACAGTACTTGAGAAAAGACTACAGTCTATTATTTCAAAGAAATGGCTGAGTCAGTTTGTCTGTCCCTGACCAGGACCCGTTCCTCCCTGATTCTCCCTTTCCACTGTCCCCCTCCCACCTGCTTCAGGGACTCAGAGGAGGCTGGAGACTCCTGAAAGAGGAGAAAGTATCAGACAATCAGAGGGCTTTTGGTTTAGTATCCTTACTAACAACAACAACAACAAAACATAAAAACTCAGAGGGCAGTTTACTATGGCAAACAAAGATTCAGTGACAAGGCTGTCTTAATCTTCCAGCACTTTTTCTTTCTGAGTCAGAGGGGTACTGGGGACTGAACACAGGACCTTCATGTTGAGCTACATCCCCAACCTTTTATACTTTTTATTTTGATACAAGCTCTCACTGAGTCACTAAGTTGCTCAGGCCGAGCTTGAATGTAGAATCCTCCTGCCTCAGCCTTCCAGACTACTGTCACTATCCTCATGGTGGCCCTGTATGGGAAAGGAGCACACAGCCTCCTGGGAACTTCCCTCTCTTTGGCTGAGATCTAGTCGAGGGGCAGAGAGACCGACCGGCTTGCTCTGTAGACTGACATTCTGAGTTGCAAGCTGACATAGGACCAGTTCTTAACCATCCCTGCAGTGCTGCCCCCATGCGGGAACCGCAGAGCTGGAGCAGGGAAGAGACTACCCTTCAAGAACCTAACCTTTCCCAGTTCTCTGCAGACCCTGGGGCTTCCTCCATGGGAGAATTTCACAGTCCCATTTTTCCAACAGACCTTTTCAGTTTCAAGCTATTTCTGTGAGCACAAGCCATTACCATTATACATCCCCGAGGGTCAGTGACAGGTGAGTTTTTGTGTTTCTTAGTTTATGAATGGGAGAAAGATTGGGAGTGAAGAAATAGGTGGGGAGGAAGGGCTACAGATGAAATTTGGAGCTTTGGCAAATCCTTTTTGCCAAACCGTCTCCAGTGTTTGGCCTCCAGGCCGTGGGATCCAGAGACAGCCTGGGGTCCAGTTGAGGAAATGCCATTGCGTCTTTAGAAACAAAGGCGATCGATCCCTCTTGGGTTGGGTCTTTGACCCAATTGTTTTAGGTCAGTTTGCTTCCTTGTCAGAGTCTCTATACAGCCCTAAATCTGCAGGTGGGGGAAAAATGGGCATGTTTCTCCCCTCCAGTCCTGAAACGATTTCCCCAGTTTGAAGCTGGCTGTTGTTCATGGTGGTAGGATTTGCCAGAGACCTTCCTGACAGACCCAGCTTACAGCCACCTTCCCCTCCTCCGTCACAGGGATGGGGATACCACAGCTCTCTGCTCTGACCTCCATGTAGACAACAACTTAAGCCCAGAGGAGGACCAACATTTGCACAGCAAGCAGCATGAATACTGTTTAGCTTAATTGCTCAGAAGGTATTTTTGCTCTTAAAAACCCTGGGCAGGCGGGATTTGGTGAGATCTTGAGTACACGTGTATGGAGGTAAGGCCGCCGTGTGTACCGTGCACGTCCATTCACACTTCTCAAACAGCAAGCCCCGAGCAGGCCTTAAATCATCACCCTGGGAATGGCCAGGACGTACTCGTTCCGGAGCTCCTGGAAGTATCGCTTTCGGAAATTGCCTCTGTAAATCACAGGGACTTTTAACAGCTCCATTGCGAGACAGGAGAAACAGCAGCTGCACGTAACCACGCTCCTCAATTGCGATGAAAAAAACTGATAGCCATCGGAAGGGCGGGATGTGGTTCTTACAGGACACATCGCCAAAGCAGCCACCAGCTGCAACTGGAAATAAAGACCAGTTTCCAGTGTGGGAATATTTAGGGGCAGGTTGTGTGTGGCCTCATGAGTGGGTCGTGTTGAATATCCTTCTTCGATGAAAGGTCAACCTGGGTGTTAAAAATAGAAAAGCAAAAACCATAGTTCACACAGCAGTTGCTCTCAGGGCCTGCCTGTGGGCTAACTGTAGTAAGCTTTTCCACCACTCACACCTCAGAGACCTTTACTGTGACAGTCCTTCACACTGGCAAACACGGTAGATTTTTACATCGGAATCTGAACACGGAGAATGACGAGGGCGTGGAGAGTGGCTTTGATTGTGGTTTGATTCTCGTGTGTCAGTGATAATTGTAGGAGATGTGTTGGTGGAACCATCACCTGGGAAGAGGAGAGCGGGGATGGGGCTGGAAAATGCAGCACCTGTATTTCCGGTTTCCCCAAGTCCGCCTGGCTGGTTTCCCTCCTTGAATCAATATGTCACCCGTTCTGTGGCATCAGACGGCTCCTGAGGACAAGAACTCAGACCCTGTCTCCAAAGTCCTTACCATTCGGAGACACGGGGGCAACAGCCACCAAGCACAGGGTGCACAGCGCATTGAAGTAATTCGCTCCATTCTTATTCAGCACATTTTTCTTGAATGAGGCCCCGTGCTCGATTCCGGAATTTCAATGTGAAATGAAGCAAAGATGGCCAGAGTCCTGTGTGTGAATGCTGAGATTACTGAGAGTCAGGTCCGACTGCCAGTTCCTTTAGTGGGGGCCAACATGGCATGAATGTCAGCCCCACAGGGCACTGTGGCCAAAGGTCAAGGGTCAAGGATCAGTGTCACCAAGGGGTGCACGGTCCTGTCTCAGCAAGACACAGGCACACTTGAGTTCCTCCCCCGGTCACTGTCCACCTAGAAAGCTGCCTCCATTTGTATTTTGAGTCCTCTCCAGGTTCTCTGCAGTCCGGTCATGCTGCCAGCACTGCACCTCATTGTTGGCTGCGAGAGGGGGTGACTCAGCCCCACAAAGGGAAAGAGGGAGAAACCGGGTCTGATAAGACTAACACATGAAGGGAGAAGGCAGGCCCGGGCGGGAGAAGGCATGGATGGATTGAGTTCCTCCCTCCCCACACAGGACCACACGAGGAGCGTTTCAAATGGGACGCCAGGCATCCTGCCAAGACAGACCTTCTGAGAGTGAGCGGGGCGGAGGGTCCGGTTTCACAGCCTGCCTGGCTGCCCAAGGCGCCCCTGGCAGAAGGGCAGTGTGCTCACCGCTTCCACATCCACCCGAGTGGCTCCTCCAGCTGTGCTGTCCCATCCTCAACGGCCCTGTTGGTCTGCGTCGCTACCCCTGCCGTGGGGAGCTGTGCTGGTCTCCAGCCCCACTGCCACTCTGAAAACACCCTCCGGCACAATTTATTTATTTTGTTGTTGTTTACCCAGAGCTGGGGATTGAACCCAGGGCTTCGCACTGAGCTGCATGCTCTGCCCTTTTTCTTTATTTTTTTGAGACAGGGTCCCACTGAGTTGCTAAGTTGCCCAGGCTAAATTTATCTTGGGATCCTCCTGCCTCAGCCCACCCCAGTGCTGAGATTACAGATGTGCACCACCTGCCCTGGCTCAAAGTATTTACAGTGAAAGTAGCTAAGAAAATCTTCTCCTTGGGAAAACTGCCGAGCAGTGTTTCTCTTGTGTTTAAGTGTGCCCGTCGACGGGATGTATCCAGGCTCCTCCCAAGCACCTCTTCCAGCTTACTTGGTTTTAGTTCTCTTTCTTCTGAAACTTTTCAAGTGTGACTTGCCGAGAGGGAGCCGAGAGGGAGCCGAGAGGGAGCCGGGTGACGGCCAAGCATAGAAGAATTCCTGCCTGGCCTCCAAGTGCTGCCCTCTCTCCAGACTATTTTATAATTGTATTCAACTGCCTGAGTTCTTAGGATCTTGGTCCCAGATTCTACTTTGCCTTCCCTCTTTTCTTACACAAAGTCTCACTGTGTAGTAGAGGTTGGCCTTGCACTCATTATGTGGCTTTGAATTTGTGCCAATCCTCCTGCCTCAGCCTCCCCAGTGCTGGGATGGCAGGCATGCTCCACCATGCCTGGTTTGCGTCTCTCTATGAGAGAACAGTGAACCAGAGGTGGGATCAGGCAGTGTCGGCCCAGCTGTCGCTCCATCCTCTTCCTGCCCTGTGTGAGGTATGTGAGGTACGTTGACAGCATCAGGGTCTTAGATTCGGACACTTGACAGGCAGTTGCATGAGTTGACCTCTGTCACCTCTCTCCCTCTGATTCATAAGGGGACTCTCGTTTCTCCCCCTCCCAGGCAGTGTACCTGGCCCACAGCGAGTGTGAGGGAAGTAAAACCCAGCACTGCCCACCCCTCTTTCTCCGCTCACCACCCCACAAGAAGCCCTGTGGATTTTGGAGCTGTGACCCAGGGGAGGAGCCACTGAAGAGCCCGGGGTGTTTTGTGGCTGTCAGTACCATCTGTGTTTGTATGAACTTGAACGTGGCCCTAGTGTCTGTGGATAACAGCCCAGGTCAAGACCAAAGCTAACCAGGGCAGGTGTCTGCCAGAACTTGAGCCAGGGCTTACTTTCTGCTGCCGACATGTCTGGGGTCATCAGCTGTTCCTGTGGCCTGGGAGGGTTAATTATCCAACATTTAAGCTTATTTGTATGTGGAAATATGAAGGAGACTGGTTTTTCCATCTCTATTCAGACCAAGGGTTTTCAGTCATAACAGAAGTAGCTCTCTTTGTTCAAAGCGGACCCAACACCGTGGCTCAGCTTTCCAGCGCGTGGTGGAGGCGGGTGCTCGCTGCAGTGCTGTAATCGGATTATGCACTGAGAGCTGCTGAATTGATACATTCTACTTTATGTATGTTTTAGCACAGAAAGAAATAAACTTTGAACTTAAAAAAGAGTAAGCAAGAAGGAAAAGTTTACCCCAAAAGTGTTTATTCCTTTTGTCACCTGTAGCACACACAGTGCAAGTATGTGAAAAGTGTGTTTCACATCAATAAATGTGTCAGCACAGGGATCCGAACACGCTGGATGCAGGGCGTGCAGCGAGCTGTGGGCCGCTCTCCGCTGAGCCCGGGGAGGCAGGGCTGGTTTTCCTTGCAGCTGCTTGTTCCGGGCACAGTGGTTACCTGGTCACAGTGGTCACCTGGCCGCTGTGCAACAGTGAGACGGGGCTGTCCGCAGGGGAGCGGGTAACCATTGTCTCACAGCCTGTGTCACCCACCTGCTTCTGTGTGTCTGGGTTCCCCGCTGCACAGATGCCCAGCCCACCGAGGGGGAGAGGGAGATCTGGAACCAGATCAGCGCGGTGCTCCAGGACTCCGAGAGCATTCTCACCGACCTGCAGGCCTACAAGGGCGCCGGGCCAGAGATCCGAGACGTGAGTACCGGCAACCATGCTGGGGCGGGGCTGCACAGACACCCACGCATGTGCACAGACACACGCACAGACTTACTGTCCTGAGCACAGACCCACAAACACAGATACATACACATGCACACACACATGCACACACACGTTGACACATACACTCACATACAACCGAACCAATATCCCAAGCATTTCCCAGAGTACTAAGAAAAACAAAGGGTGTGATGTGTTCTCAGAAATGTGTGAATGGCCCTTTGAATTTGGTACATTCATCTGAGCATGCAGGGCTGTACAGGGCTAGAAAGTTCTCTTCTCAAGTCTGCATTTGGGATTGCCAGACTCTTACGAACATCACTGTCCGCAGATCACTTCATATAAGGGAGGTGTACACACACACACACACACACACACACACACACAACTCAAGATCTACCTGTCGGACCGTTGGCTCATGTTTCAGTGCTCAAATTTCCTGTAAGGGGTCGTGCTGGGGACAGGCCAGGGAGTCATCTCTGGCCCTGGCTATGCACAATGGCACCAAGAATCCCAAGGCCTGGGGTGACAGGCACTTTGTTGTACTGCGTAATAATTTAGGCAGCTTCCACTGGTGTCACATGTGACACCAAGAACCATTTACATAGAAGACAATATGTCGTCTTAGTATATGTGCTGCCGCAGCGAGCACTATATGTCGTCTTAAATGGGACTTGAAGAGCAAAACAGCCAAAGCAAATTCAAAAATCATAAGTCTGACTTGTCAGACTTCATGCCTTTAAGGCAAGAAACTTTTGTGTAAAAGCATTAGGTTTTGTACTTTAGTTTGTATGGTTTTCTTTTTGCTTTGTTCGAGAGGGGTGTCTTACAGTGTTGCCCAGGCTACCTTGACATCCTGGGCTCAAGTAGTCCTCCTGCCTCAGCCTCCTATGTAGCTAGGACTGTAGGCATGTGTATCTTCTACACACAATGGAAAGCATAATATTGTGAAATATTGCTGTCACCACCACCCCCAGAGTGCTTCCACCCCCATGATGCTGATGCCTTCAATCTGCTGATACCCAGCCAAGGGCCTCATTGCTCAGAAAGCAACAGGCTACACGGCATGATTTTCTCCTCATGGACCACCATTGAATTTAAGCAGTGCAGATTGGCAGGAATATCATACATATTGCAGAGAAGAGAAAGTATCTACAGAACTTGCCCTTTTTAGTGAGCACCAACTCTACTCTCAAATCAAATGGAAAATGGCGGGTTCATATTACAAATGTGCTCTTTTTTTTTTTTTTTTTTTTTGCTTTTTGAGACTGGGTCTTGCTTTGTAGTTCAGGCTGGCCCTGAGCTCACTATGGTGCCCAGGCAAGCCGCCGCGAACTCAGCAATCCTCCTGTCTCTGCCTCCCGAGTGCTGGGATTACAGGCGTGAGCCACCACATCCTGCATTGTGGTATGCGGTGTTGATTGTTGGTGGGTGTGTCTCCACGCCCAGCATTATATGTGGTTATTGGGGATCGAACTCAGGTCCTTGCGCTTGCGAGGCAGGCGCCAGAACCACTGAGCTAACCCTCTGGCCCACAAATGTGCTCTTTGTGTGTTGAAGAGAACAGGAACAAGTAAGATAACTCAAGATCTACCTGTAGGACTGTTGGCTCATGTTTTAGTGCTCAAATTTCCTTTAAGGGGTTGTGCTGAAGAACAGGCCAGGGAGTCATCATTAGCCCAAGTCACACACATGCACAGAAGAGAACATTGTTAACTAAAATGTCTGCTCCATCACAGGACATGTTGATATCGTGCTTATTATTATTACATGTACAATTTTACCACATCTTTGCAGGCAATTCAAAACCCCAATGACATTCAGCTTCAAGAAAAGGCTTGGAATGCAGTGTGCCCTCTGGTCGTGAGGCTGAAGAGGTTCTACGAGTTCTCCATTCGGCTCGGTGGGTCTTGTTTCCAGCATGCCGGTCTGTCTCGGGAGCATCTGAGAGTACTAAGAAATGGTGCCCTGGGGGGCCCCCTGTCTATCTCATTTCTCTGAGACACTGCATTTCTGCTGTGAAGTTCCTGACACACCACAAGTGTTTCTGCCATCATGCTGTCTGTGTGGGCACACAGCCAGTGGGTGCCCCTTTGTACTGGCCTTGGTGATGTACAGGTTTTCACACCCCGTTTCCCCCACCATAAGCCAGAAAATATGTGCTAGCATGGTTTCTCAGGATGTTCATAATATAAGGCCTACCTCTAAAATAAGCCTTGGCTACAATCATCTGCCAGATGGACACATCTATTACATCTGTATTGATACAGGACATGTGTATTGAATTATGACAGTGTTCCCAAGGAAGATGACATGACTGTTTTTGGGTAAATGTAAATTTTTATATATGAATAAATGAATAAGGGTAGATTATTGTTCCTAAGTAAGTGTAGACTGTGGTACGTGAGAAAAAGATGTCACCTGAAAGTAAGCCCTGTTGCATCATTTGGAGCAAAAATTAATATAAGACATTTTTATTTTGGGGAAATACGGTTGTTTCCAGAAAAACAGAAGTTGGAAGATAAATGTTACCTACTAACCTAAAAGGAATTTGGCTGACTGGAGGTGTGTGGCAAGTTTAACATAGTGTAATACCAGAAAATAACCACAGTGTTCTTTCCTTAAGCTTGGAACACAAGTCAAGAACTCAAAACCAGCAAGTGCAGTGTGGGTACTGCTGTTCAGGCTGATGGCTGGCTCAGCATGCCCAGCGATGTGGTCTGACTCCTGTCCCCAACAGGAAAGCCAAGTATAGTTTCATTGTCTGGCCAGTGTGCCCAGAATGAAAAGGGCAGTGATCATCTTCTATTCTGCTTTTGCCATAAGGATGCCAGGTTTCCTCTTTTCCAGGGGGAGAAAGGAAATTGGGCATTACTTCTGGGAGATAAGGGCCCTGGTATTGAAAGTCTTAGGAGCTGGTGTCAAATGGAGTCGCTGACTGGACCAAACCAGTTTCACAAAAAAAGAGCTCTTTAGACCGGAGTAGAGGAGAGAGGAGCTGCTCTTTCTGTTGCCTCATTTTGCTGCTAGAACCAATGAACTGAAATCCAAGGAGTCAAATTTTAGCTGGAGAGTGGATATTTGAGTCTAAGGCCTGTACTGCCTTTTTTCCAGCTCTCCAGACTCTGCCATTATAGCACCTAGTACCATAGTCAGCACAGGAAGGAAAGACCCTAACCGTCTTTTAATAAAACTTTATTTATAAAAACAGATAATGGACAAGATTTGGATTAGCAGCCCTGGTCTGTCACCCTTGCTAAGGAGATTGGCCCCCAGGCCCCACGGATTTTAGGCCCAGGGACCAGCTTTGAGGAAAGTTTTCCACAGTTGGGGAAGGTTGGAAAAGAAGGTGGTGTGGGGAGCATTTGGAGCCCCTCACATCCTATATCCCCACAGTGCCCAGAAGGATTTGTGCTCCTATGAACATCTAAGACCCACTGATATGACAGAGATGGAGCTCAGGGTGAGGATGGAGCGCTGAGCACAGGCTAGAAACACAGAGGAAGCTGCCTTGTTTCCTGCCGCTCACCTCTTACTGTGAGGCCTAGTTCCTAGCAGGCCATGCCCAGGGGTTGGGGAACCCTGAAGGTTGACTCTGTTCTGTTAGAAATCTAGGGAAATTAAAATTGTAGGTTGTTTAGAGACAGGCAAAGGGAGAATGAGATTGTTGTCAGAGGAATGATGGACGTGAGTACGGTGGCCAGTTTGGAGAAAAGCACTCCTGGGTTAGGTCAGAGTGTAGAGGGCGAGAAAGGCTGGAATAGGAGCAGGACTCACTCCGTATGGGTCCAGGGCACTAAGCCGTGTACTCAGAGCACGGGGCTCCCCTCCATGAGCGACTCTCAGGGGTCAGACGAACTTGTGGTCTCCTCATGGTGTCAGGAGTCATGACTGGCGGACGTGTGAGCAGGCCACACTGTGTGGCCATGGGGCTTCCACAGTGGAGGTGGCTGCTCAGGTTCAGGAGACCCCTTGTTCACTCACACGGTGTCTGACACAGCCAGGGGCAGCATGCGGGAACCAAGGACCCGCATGGGTGTCTCTGAGATCGTCCATGGAGCTCAGCATGGTCTCTGCGAGCCACTTGAAAAACACAAGTTCATCCCTTTGGCTTTCAGAGACAGCCCTGCAGAGCCTGCTGGAGTCCCTGACGTGTCCGCCCTACACCCCAACCCAGCACCTGGAGCGGGAGCAGGCCCTGGCCAAGGAGTTCGCAGAAATCTTGCACTTCACACTTCGATTTGATGAGCTGAAGGTCAGACTCAGTGCACTGTGCAGGTGTCCAGCCTACCCGAGCCACCCACTGGGGCTGTGGGTGGGGAACAGGGGCAGAGGCAGCTCCTTTTCCAGAGCAACATTCAATGCATGAGAGTTGCACTTCATGGGATTAAAGTAGTTTAAGATGATGACTTACTTAAAGAAAGGCAAAATTTGCCAAATGAAATCAGAGACAAACTTCTTTAAGGGTCTGTTCCTCATTGAAACTTTCCTGAAATTTGGCCCACTGCAAGCGTAGGGCATGATTCAGAATGACTTATGGGTCTTTATTTGTAACTGGAAGTTGCTTTGATTCTTGTATAGCAAAGAATATATTTCCCCCAAAATAAGACCTAACTGGAAAGTAAATGTAGGCCATAATTACTAGGGGATTGTTACCATGGTGATGACCAGCATCATGTATTGTCCATCACTATCCTCTTGGTCAGTGGCCACTAATGACAGGAAAGGCCAAAATGGGCTGACTGGGGCCAACATTGTTCATCACTAGTGAGGTCTTAGTTTGGGGAAACCCAGAAGTCCGGCAGTTTTACAAAATTGAGCCCCTGGCCTCCTAACCTGCACCCCACGCCCACTGCCCAGAAATGACCTCTTTCTCCTCTCTGGTAACTTCAGATGAGGAACCCAGCCATTCAGAATGACTTCAGCTACTACAGAAGAACGATAAGTCGCAATCGAATCAACAACATGCATGTGAGTCCTGGGGTCCTCTGTCCCCTGTGGGCTTTTTGCTTCTCCTTCATGCTTCTAATTGCATCTTCTCGTCCTCTTCTCCTCAGCTAGACATTGAGAATGAAGTAAATAATGAGATGGCCAATCGCATGTCCCTCTTCTACGCAGAAGCCACTCCAATGCTGAAAACCCTAAGCAACGCCACCATGCACTTCGTCTCCGAAGTGAGTAGAGCTGAGCAGCGAGGTGCTTCTTTTCTTATTTGTGCAGAAAAGCTGTGCGTGCAAGTAACGTGCGTTTGTGTGTCCAATGTAGAACAAAACCCTGCCGATAGAAAACACCACAGACTGCCTCAGCACGATGACCAGCGTCTGCAAAGTCATGCTGGAGACTCCGTAAGTGAACCCGGGGAGGGTTCACAGCTGGAAGTTCACCCAGTGGGGGCCTGCTGGGACGAGGAAACCGTTACCAGTGGGTCAGCATAGAAAGTTTCTAAATATATCATCTGCTTCAAGTTCAGGAGAAACTCCAGGTCACGGGAGTCATTATCTTTCTATAGTCCAAGAAGCTGCAACTCAGCATTGTCTGACTGACCTCCCAAAGGTGTATAGCTTGTTAGGTGGCAGAACCAGCATTCGAAAATACGCAAGGACTACCACATGTGGTGGCACATGCCCATAGTCTCAGCACACTAGGGGATCAAGGCAGGACAATCTTAAATTCAAGCTCAGACTGGACAACTTAGTGAGATCTTTTCTTAAAAACAAACAAAAAAGGCTGAAGATGTACGTCAGTGTGAAGGCCCTAGGTTCAATCCCTAATTCTGTAAATGCACACATGTCTCCATACATATATCACACTACGTACATATGAAGATATGGAGAGGCCAAATAGGACAGTTAGATGACCTTTATTATAGAAATATTATAGAGAAGACCTAAGACATTTAGAATCAGAGTAGGAAAGTAGAAGTGGTACAACTGTTGCAAAATAATGGCTAATGGATTGATCTTTCTCTCCTCTGTTCTGTTTTTTTATACCTAAGCTAATTACTAGTTGCTAAAAGTTACAAATTAGTTATTGATAATGAAGCTGCATAGTTATGGGGAAATCTCCATTCAGAATTAGGGTATGTGCTGGGCTCATGCCTGTCATCCTAGCACTCGGGAGGTAGAGACAGAGGCAGGAGGATTGCTGAGTTTGAGGCTTGCCTGGGCTACATAATGAGCTCAGGACCAGCCTGAACTACAGAGCGAGACCTTGTCTCAAAAGAAAAAAAAAAAAAGAATCGGGCACAGCTGTACCCTCTCTGGGGCTAATGAGCAGGTGCCTGACCTCCCTGGTCCTTCCTTGGTTTCCTCACCCAGTCGTGTCCCAAACATCTTCTACTTTTCACAGTATTTAGGAAAGCCACAAGTATCATGGACACCTTATAAAATGTATTCTGTTCATATATAAGTAGCATTAATTTCAAATAGCTCACCTGTACCGTAAGTAAAATTTATTCTAAGTCATTATAGGCCAACTCGTCATGAGGAGATGCTAAGGAAATCTCTAGAACTGGCTGAAATTATCCGCATCATCAGAGACACCATCAAGAGAAGTAAACAGATTTCAGGCTCCAGTCTCTCAGCTCAGGGAATGGTATATGACCCCTTTGCCAGTCCAGCGCAGTCTGCACACGGGTCTTAACAAAGGAAGCTACTCTGACCGCAGACCAAGAGCTGCTCTGTAAAAACAAGCCATTTCTTCATCCCTATAATGAAGTCATTATTCTCTTTAATCTCTGACAGCCAGAGGGACCTGCTATAAAATATTCCAGATTGATGGGCGGGGGCGATGAGCACAATGAGCCGTCCGCTGAAGGGCAGGAGCCGGAATTGACTGGCCTCTCATTTACCTTATTTTCATGCCACACTGAGGTTGGGTGGGTTCGGATGTTACCCTCGTGGCCGAGCTGTCTTCAGAAGTGTGTTAAGCAGGCTGTGGACGGTCCGGGGTTGCTCCGCAGAGAGGATGCTGAGGGCAGCCCCTGTCGGAGCGGAACCCCTGTGCAGTGCTCTGCTAAAGCGGTGCTGTGACCTCCGCCCGTCTTCTCTCTTCCAGGGAGTACAGGAGCAGGTTCACGAGTGAAGAGACGCTCATGTTCTGCATGAGGGTGATGGTGGGGGTCATCATCCTCTACGACCACGTGCACCCCGTGGGAGCCTTCTGCAAGACGTCCAAGATCGATGTAAGAACAACTGTGCCATCCCCTTCCCAAATGAGAGCTCACCAGAGTCGCCACAGACTAGTCCCCTTCCTCTGGCCCCGGTACCCCACTGGCCTGTCCAAAACACAGCCCCCCCACTTTGTCCTGGATAAGACGTATAACCTCAAGCACTCAGCAGGCAGAACACAGCTGGGGTGTTTGACCCTCAGCCCAGTGGAGCCCAGCAGATGACCAGTACTTTAGCAACCCTCTGTCACTCTATCGACCAGTGTCCCCTGTTGATTTCACACCGCTCCTAATGAGAAAAGAGTTGGGACATAGGGGATTATAAGACACTATGCTCCAACATTACATCGCCTTCCAGTTTTCTCTCCTGTTAACTCCACACCTTTCACCCCACCCAATTTCATGACTTTATATTTAAATAGATGTCTAGGGGCTGGGAAAGACACCCATGTCCCTTCCCAACAGCCCTTTCTCCTCTTCTGTGATGGTGGGTGGGTTTCTTTCAGCCATTTGCAAATGTCATCTTAACCAGGAATACATTTCACGTGCCCTCATAGTTACAGACTTTCTTTTCCTGTGGTCCTCAGAGCTCTTACAAGTTAGTATTTTCTGGCCTTACTACAAAATCGAACTTTTTAGACAAGAACAAGGATCCAATTAACAATTAGTGCCTGGCACTCAGTAGATGTTCTGTAGAGTCGTACTGGATGGAAGGATGGATGGATGGATGGATGGATGGATGGATGGATGGATGGATGGATGAAAATTATTGGGGAACCCACATTTTGGGTGCAAGCTGTATCCTGTTGATCTCTGGGGTAAAACACATCTCCTTTCAGCCCAGCATTTGCCTGCAGCACCACCCTAATAGTGAATATCATGCATTAATTTAAAGCCTTGTTCTTACCCTAGAAAGTGAACATATATCTATCCCTCTGTTTATCTGTGTGTGTCTTTCACAAAGTAGGCCCCTGCTATACATACTTTAAAAAGCATTTCATTTGTAGAGTGGTATGTTCCAGACATCTTTTCATACTGGCAAATCTATTGACAGTGTCCTCTGTGAGGATTTAACCCTTTCCGTGCTACAGGCTGAGTGTAAGTAGACTGGAACTCGAGGTATTCTCATTTCCCATCATCATTAATTTGTCACACGGCACCGATGAAAAGATCAGTGAGTGCAGTGATGCCTTATACCCCTCACTTTTGCAAAGCTTGGCTTTCTGTGTCTTTACAGTCTTTCTATCAAAGTGGAAAATAGTGCCAAGTGCCAATCTTCACAGCCAGCCTTGATGTTTGCTCAAGGAAGTAAATAAGAGAGGCTTGTCCTGTTCTAAGTGTCAGGGCCACCAAGATAGTGCATAGTTGAGCCGGGTCATTTTCTTTAATGACATAGAGTCGTCCTCCAGGCACAGTCTGCTTGTGAACCAGTTACAGTTACTGGGTTTATATGTACTTAGGGCAGTGACATCAGGTGTGAAGAAACAAATATTTTTTTATGAGGCCTTGCAAGAGGGGCCATGCCTTCATGCACAAAGCCTAGGCCCTGGTTTGGAGAATAGATGTACAGAGAGCTCTGCCAACCCACGTGAGGGAGAAACATGCTGCTTAGGGGTGGAGACAGGGTGGGATTTGAGGAGGTCCTTGAAGAAAGTGTAGGATGTTTCTAACTGGAAAGGGGAGGAGCAGTACTCCAGTAGAGGGAATCGCCAAAGAGAAACCTCACACACAGGTCAGCTGTTCAGAGAATACAAATCTTGAGTGCTGGGAACAGTGGGTAGTTTAGCTGAGGCTCTGTTTTCAAATAAGTGCCTTAGAATTTTAGGAAACAAACCATGTGGAACCATTTCTTCACCCTTGTCCCAGCTTAGATTTCACCCATAATTCCACCCCATATGTCCTGTGGACCACCTGAGACATGGCCAGCCCCAAAGCAAATGTCTTCCTTTGCCAACAAGCCTGCTCCAGCTTCAAGCATTTCCCTGTCCTTCCACACAGAGCCCGGCTCAGAAGCCTAGAGCTGTTGTCCCTGGGGTCCCCGGAGCTTGTTCTCCTCTTCCTCGTCCTCCTGTGTTATTTGTCAGACTGAGTCTAACTTCACTCCCGCTCTCCATGCCCCTCAGCCTCAGGGGTCTCCCTGATCCTGGTCTTCGTTCCTGCGTCTGGCCACCCCTGTCCACACCAACCACATTTCTGGAATGCCAAGGTTGTTTTCTACCAGAAAAAGCCCCCAGTTTCCTAATGGGTTTCATGGTGGCTCTGGCCCTACCACATCTTTGACATCCCAGAAATACAGCCCCAGAAAAAGCTTATGAGCAACCATTACAAGAGAAGCCTTCAGCAGAAGCAAATCTCATACACACTGTGTATGAACATCTGAGTTTAAAATGAGTGATTATCTTCTTTCAAGATAGCCTTGCTTTGCTGAAAAACACCACACCATATATACCTGATAATGTGATCTCTATGAATTTACTGTTCATGTACTGCTCATAAGATAATTAACTTTTATTCTAAGGGCACCAAAAGCTAAGAAACTTGTCTAAGTTCATACATATTCTAACTAAGCTAACAGAGGAAATTCAGGCCTCTGGTCTCCACAAGGCCCAAGTCTTGGCCACTGCTTGAACAATGAAGGAGGCCTAGACCTGTGCTCTAGCAGGTCCTGGGCTAGCAAGGGGGCAGCTCACAGCAGGCAGCGAACTCTGCAAGAGGTGTGAGAAGTCCCTCTGTGGCTTCCGGACTACAGGGAGGTGATGTTCACTCTCGCTGGGGGTCAGAGAGCTATTTCGGGGTAGTGAACATTGCCTGGAGCCCAAACACCAGGAGGAAGGAAAGCGTTGTGGACAGAAAGAGGAATAAAACTGTCTGCTTTGTAAAACATGCAGTGAATCTTGACTGAGTACCAAGTGGAGGGCTTTGTATCCCTGCACCTGGCTTGAAGTCAGTGACAGGGAAATCAAAGTTTCCAGTGTTTGTTTTCCCCAAAGTGAAAATGTACAATCAGAGTGTGTGGTATGGAAGTCAGTAGCAGTCACAGTACGCGTAGCCCAGAGCAACACATGCTCAGCCTGACGGAAAAGAGAACCTGGGTTCGTTTCTGTGGGCAGAGATGCTATGCTATTATTATGGATAAGTGACATGGACAGAAGTACCCAGAGGTCACAAGACTGTGCTTTCTCCTCCCAGATGAAAGGCTGCATAAAAGTGCTGAAGGAACAGGCCCCGGACAGCGTGGAGGGACTGCTGAACGCCCTCAGGTGAGGCCGCCTGCATATTGAATGCCAATGTCCGCAGGGTGGGGAAGAAAGTCCAAGCCCCGAGTTTAACACCTTGTACATTTCAACACCTCTGGATTTCCCAGTGACCTCCTGAGGCCGTACCAACTTTACCATTTCCTTTTTACAGATGGGAGAAATTGAGGTTGAAAGATGTCAAATAGCTTGCTAAACATCACCAAGGAAGTGGCCACGCAGGGCCTTCAGGAGCCCAGGGCATGGCTTGACTCAGCTGGGGCCCTGTGGTTAGGGGATGTTTCTCAGGAAAAGCCCCAAGGTGTCCTTGCCTGTTCACCAGTTGTCACCAAACCCAGCTGCACGCATGGAGGCTGTGGGAGCTCGACTCGGGCCCAGACCACAAGTATCAAGTCTGTGGCCAGGAGCTCCAGCATTTGGTTTGCGTTGGTCCAGTGCATGGTTTGTGTTGGTTGTATTTGCTGGCCTGTCCGGCTGCCTGGTGACCAGATTGGAGAAGCCTGTGGCTCCTCCAGCTCTGCACTGCTGACACCCCCTTTCCCTGAAAATAAGACCTAGCTGGAAAATAATCAGCCCAGAAAACTAGAGACCACAACGCCAGCCCCGTCAACCTCCCCTGCCCCCCAGAGCAACCACCGAGCCAGAGAACATCGATGGCAGGGCAGGGGAGGCCGTGTGTCTGAGGCCCCAAGCGCTCACCCTGCAGAATATATTACCACAAGAGTATTCACTTGTAAAACCCAGGGCCTTGGCAGTGAGCCTCATCCCCAGTCCTTTTTCATTCTTTAAATTTTGACACAGGGTCATTCTTAAGTCCCAAAGTGACTCAGGCTGGGCTGGATCTTGGAATCTTCCTGCCTCAACCTCCTAGAGTGTTGAGATTATAGAAGTGCACCACCACACCCAGTTGAGGGTGTTCCAAATTCTAGGAGTTATCCAAGGTTTTTCCCAGTGGAAAAATTTCTTTACTGTCAGGCTGCATTTCCACACGCAGTAAGAAGACTAACTTCTGAATTTGCTCAAAGTCCCCAGTTTCATTCATTCAGGCAGAACTTGAGGGCAGAGAGCTGTGTGGGGGCCAGGAGTCCCATCGGGTGCTTCTGAGGCAGTTGGCCTGGGTTCAAGTCAGAAGTCATAAATGGTTCCCCAGTCAGTTGGCTCTAGGCCCTGGAGTGGCCACATTTTTCTCCCTGAATTTGTGTCCTCTTCTGTAAAATGAAGGCAGTTCCTCCAGCTACACAGGTCTCATGAGTAAAGTGGAAAAGTCTGTGAGGTACCAAGGTATGGCCCCCGTTTTATTTCATCTGACAGTTTCACTTCTCTTTGCACAAAGGACTTCTTTATTGTGACAGTGTATGTTTGCAATACATAATAAGTACATATATCGTGGGGCATTAGTGTTTATCCATATCACATCTTGGTCCTTTTCACTTCCTCTTCCTCACCCCTCCTTCCATGCGCCACCCCCCACCCCATTCACGGATTAGAAGGTGATCACAATTTCCACCTCAGGCTAAAGGGAGGCTGCCGACCTGTGTGAGGGGGAGTGTTCGTCTGCACTGGCGCCCCCTAGTGGTGGCTATGAGAATGAGTATAGCCACACAAATAGAAACCATAAAATTTACATCTCAGGAAATGCACGTAATGAAATTTGTGACTCAGCATAGGTTGGCTGGATGGTACGATTCTGCATTCAAGCTGTGTATCTGGTGGGGCACACCTGTAAATCCAGCACTCTGGACAGCTGAGGCAGGAGGATTGCAAACTGGAGCCCTACCTGGGATATTTAGTGACTTGAGACCCTACCTCAAAAATGAAAACTAAAAAAGTGCTAGCGATGTTGTTTGGTGTGAAGTCCCCCGGGTTCAATCCCCAGGACTGAGGTGTGGTTCTTTATCCAAAGCAAATCTACATGCTCAGCGTATAAGTATTGACTGTGCTTTTCAAAGTGCAGGTGCCTGCTGGTCACCGGTCCCTTCCCCGCAGCACTGTCTGCATGCTGACCTTTCTGTCCCCTGCTCTCATTCCTTCCCTTCCCATTCAGGTTCACCACAAAGCACTTGAATGATGAGTCAACTTCCAAACAGATTCGAGCGATGCTGCAGTAGGAGCCCTGCTCTGAGAAGAGGATCTCTGTGCTGACCTCAGAAGATGTACATGTTTACATAATTTAATACAGATTGATGTTGATACTTGTATATTTACACAACGGTTTCCTTTTCGACCCTGAAATACACGGACTTCACTCCGTCCCCTGACCAACTCGGCCCAGCAGAGTATTAAATCGACTCGAGAGCCTTACCTTCACTGTCTGAAACAAAACCCCTTCTTCCAGGGCCAGATCTGGAAATTGATCCTGTCCAGCAGTCCTTCCGTGATATCTGTAACAATCAGAAATTCCTAAGAGTCTGTGGTAGTGTTTTAATTCTAAATGTATTGACTCTCTGGGGGCATAATTCATAAAAACACAAAGTGTTTGATTTCCTGCAAACATCAACTCAGCTATAAGAAACACAACCATTGCCCTGACAGAAGGAGGAAGGAAGGCAAGAAATGGAAGACGTGTGGGAGGACTGAGCCCAGGTGTTCTGAGTTTGGCACGGCCTCTTTCCTCAGCCTGCAAAGCACATGCGTGGCCTTTCTGTTTGTGCATGTTGTGTTGCTCAATACCTCCCCTCCTGTCTGGGTCTCTTCTGTCCCTCTGAGGCCCCCTTTCACTTCTGCAAGAAGAAAAGCTCCTGTGTTTCAGTGAAAGAGCGGTGGGGATAGGTGGATGGGGCTCTTGCAGCCGGACTGACTGAGGACAGTGATTGCTGAGAGAGAAAGATGGACAGAGACAGAAAGAAGGACGGGGCGGGGAGAGAGAGTCATTTGGCACAGTCCTCCTCTGCCTACAGAGGCAGGGAATGGAGCTTGGTTTGGAGACCTGAGGTGGGCATGCTGACCTCCTAGCAGCTCCTCTGTGGGGACAAAGATCGAGGGTACTATCATCAGTCATCAGGAAAGTGGACTTAGAAGGACAATGCCCACATCTCCCAGCCCCTGTAGTGAAAGGGCAGCCGTGCCCTGCCCCACCCCCTGTGGGCCCAGGGCTAGAGCTTCGCTCTCCATCTGAGTGTCTGGACCAGCCCCTGCCCTGCTGATGCTTCCCAGGATGATCTCAAGAAGTCCTCTTGGTTCTCTGCACCCTGCCTTCTTCATCTGTAAAGTGGGCTATTAAAACAGACACTCTCTTGCCTGGGCACCATAGTGAGCTCAGGGCCAGCCTGAACTACAAAGCAAGACCCTGTCTCAAAAAGCAAAAAAAAAAAAAAAAAAAAAAA